>CAUYPK010081081.1:0-64822 GCA_963574355.1 Loris lydekkerianus
TGGAGACTTTACCTCCTTTGTGTTTACATGGATGGAGCTGGAACATATTCTTCTTAGTAAAGTATCCCAAGAATGGAAGAAAAAGTATCCAATGTACTCACCCCTACTATGAAACTAATTTAGGGCTTTCACATGAATGCATCTCAGATGTTTTTGACCAGGCAGGGGCAGGAGATGGAGGTGCTCAGAGCTGCTCAGTGGGCCTCATGCTGATGGGCTGGGGGAAGCACAATAGTATTAATTAAGGGAAAACACCTTCCCTGTAACTCGTGACTGTTCGCATACCAAGTATGTCTCCTTCCTACCTCATAGGTGGATTCTTCTTTTAATATCAGAGAAGCAATTCCTTTATAATTAGTAACACCTACCTAGTTGTGATACTGTGCCATAGGAGCTATATACTGTATTTTGCCATGTATAATATGCTCCCTTAGATAAAGTGCAAGCATATTTTTGGCCAAGCTTTCAGAATAATGACCCTCAAGAAAGTGGCCAACTCTCAGCCGGGAGAGACACATCTGGGGAGGGCTGATGCTCCCCTGGTGAATGTGCAGATCGCACTGCCCCCCTGAAGCCACCTGCTCTGTGAAGGCTGCCCCTTCCCTATCTCCCAGGAGTCCTTCCCTCCCTGCCACATGGGCCATAGCTGAGATGGCCACACCACAGGCAGCCGTGCAGGGGCTTCCGGGACTCCCAGGGTTCCCAGGCCCTCCTTGACATGGAGGCCTGGGTCCTCGGCTCTCACCCTGCACAGCTGTGGTCTCCCTTGCCAGCCCAGCCACCACCCCCTCTCCTTGACTGTGGCATTTGGCGGAGGTCACTCCGGCTGCTCCCACCTGATCCTGGATCCTCCCAGACTGGAACCTCGTGCACCTGGTGGGCCCAAGCAGGAGGGTACCGCAACTCCAGGAGGCCCGCTGGTTTCCTCTACTCCTGAGTCATACTACCTGCATATAATACCAATCCTTATCTCTCCCTCAAAAATTTGGGCAAAAAAGTGTGCCGAAACACTTTTATATACAGCAAAATATAGCTATTATATACAGCAAAATGTAACATTTGGTCTTCAGCCCTGGTGCACAGCACAAAACAGCTCAGCACGGTGCACTTCTGAAACCTTTGTACTTTCCAGAGTGCTAAGGGTGAGAGAAGGGTCCTTTGTTATCCATAATAGGCCCTTTCCAACCACACCTGAGTTTATGCTAATGAGGTGACTTTTGGTGGGACCTAGAAGCTTCAGGATGGGGACTGGTTGCCTGAGGGACCAAGCTTGTCATTAACAGTTTGGAACTTTAGCTCTCACCTTCCCTCACTTGCAGAGAAAGGAGAGAAGGGTGGGAGATTGAGATAAATATCAACGGCTAATGAACTAATTGTGCCTCTGTAATGGAGATTCTGTAAAAACCTTAAAAGATGGGGGTTTGTAGAACTTCCCGTTGGTGAAAGCTCCTGTGTGCCAAACCAGGACTGCTCCTATGCTTGGCACCCTCCCTAATGTCACCTGTATGTGGACCCCTCATGTAGCCAGTCATTTGTATCCTTATAATTATCTTTTATAAAAACCAGTACCAGCAAGCGTCCTAGTTCACTCCAGCCACTATAACAAAGACACCATAGACTGGGTAGCTTATGAACTACAGAAATTGATTATTCACAGTTTTAGAGGCTGGAAGTCCAAGATCAAGATGCCAGCAGGTTGCCTGTCTGGTGGGGGCCCCTTCCTAGTTCACAGATGGCTGTCTTTTTGCTGTCATACGGTGGAAGAGATCATGGATCCTCTCAGATCTGTTTTATTTTTTATTTTATGTATTTATTTTCAGAGACAGGGTCTTGCTCTGTTGCTCAGGCTGGAGTACAAGGGCATGATCATAGCTCAGTGCAACTTTAAACTCTTGGGCTCAAGAGATCCTCCCACCTTAGCTTCCCAAGGAGCTGTGACCAAAGGCCTGCACCACCACACACAGTAATTTTTTAATTTTTATGTAGCGACAGGGTCTCCTATGTTGCCAGGGTGGTCTTAAACTCTAGGCCTCAAGCAATCCTCTTGCTTTGGCCTCCCAAATGCTGGGAGGGGGCACATTCAGTCTCTAGCAGTAACTAAGCAGTTTTCCCTGAGTTCTGTGAACCAGTCTAGCAAATTTTCAAACTCAAAGAGGGGTCATGGGAACCCACACTTTATAGCTGGTGAGTCAGAAGTGTGGGAGCCTTGGGCTTGCACTGGGCTTGCACTTGGGGGACTAAACCATTAACCTGTAGGTCTGTACCAATGCCAAGTAGTGAGTGTCAGAAATGAATTGCTGGACACTCAAAAGTGTTGTGAGTGCTAACACATACATAATCGTACACTACTGATTTTAATATCCTAATTCATAGAGATGGTGCCTCTTTACAGATCATTCTTCTGTAATTATCATGAGAACAATATCTTGCATATACATTTTTCTCTCTTAATTTGACATTTTTTTGTTGACCTGCTAATAATTCCTATTTTTTGATAGCTTCCAAGGGACTTTTTTCATTGCCTAGAGCAGTGCTTCTCAGTCTTTTAAATTCAGACACATACAAAGTGACAATTATTTTTTATTTAGGCATCCAAAAGCGAGGGGCTGAGTCAGTTACATCCCCAACTCCCCCACCCAGGGCCCCAGTCCCGTTATTCAGTCCTTCATCCATGCATGTTGATCTCCTTTCCACACTCTCATTGCTAACTCCATAGGAAAGCATTTTGATGTGTCTAATTGTTGTATTTTGATGTGCATATTGTTGTATTATTGTAAAATACATATATTTATTTTATACTAGTGCATTTTAATCTGTGTAAGTGATATTATATTATGAATCTTAATCTATGTCTCCCGTTATTTCTCAGCGTGGCTTTTGAGATCCCTCATACTGCTACTTGTACATCTAGTCTGTGACATAGGAATTAGTGCTGGCACCTCCCATGCCTAACTTACCCCTGCCCAGTGATGGGCACCTGGAATACACCAGCTCCTGCTCTCCACATACCCTGCTAGGATGAACGCCCTTGTACTTGTCCCCCGTGCTGCTCAGGGAGAGCTGTTGAGTCACGGGGTTCACAGACATTCACAGTTACTAGGTACCATCTGCCTGCTCTCCAGATGGCCTGCACCAGTCCACAAAGCTGTGCCTAAGTTTCCCAGGAGTCCTACAATCCCACTAACATTTGTACAGCCTATAAATAAAAAGATAAAGCCACATCTTAGAAGAAAGGAGGCTCCTGGACTCCTGAAGCCTCAGATCCTTGCAAGCATCCCTGAGAGTGAAAGTATTAATACCTCTGAGCCATAACCCTTTTCAAGGAATTTCTCTTTGCTATGACAGAGATAGGAAAGCACCAGAGTAGGATGCCCTCCAGCCCTCTGCTACCTTCTTTTTAAAGACAGAGTGTCACTCTATCACCCTGGGTAGAATTTGGCATCATAGCTCATAGCAACCTCAAACTCTTGGGCTCAAGCCATCTTCTTGCTTCAGCCTCCTGAGTAGCTAGAACTGTAGGCACCCCCCACAATGCCTGGTTATTTTTTAGAGATGGGGTCTCGCTCTTGCTCAGGCTGGTCTCGAACTCCTGAGCTCAGGGGATTCACCTGCCTCAGCCTCCCAGAGTGCTAGGATTATAGTTGCGAGCCACTGTGCCCAGCCAACCTCTAACACCTTAAAAAGTTAAGTGAAGTCTCAGGATATTGTGAAGAGGGGGAACTGCTGTTTAAGTTTCCTGCAGGGCATTTACTGTAATCTCTGTTCCACCAGCACCCCCAGGGATTTGAAGGTGTCTATTTGGAGCAGAATGCAGAGACGTCTATCTCTAGCAGCCACTATCACTTCCAGAATGAATCACCAGTGCCACTGTGCCTGGTGCTGCAGTGCCTGCTCACAACACTGCCATTCCCAGAACCAAACGTTGCTATTTGCACCTTAAGGACGAGGCAAATGGAGACCCAACTCAGGCATATACCCTCTCAGCCAAGAGTCCAAGGGACTATTATAACCCAGGGCCACTTGATCATAGAAAATAAGTTCTGCGAATGCCTTCTTGGAAGATATTGCAAGAACAGAGGGCAGAAATAAGGCCTGCAAGAGAAGGTACTATTGATTCTTCAGGAGAGTTCTAAAGCAGAGTTAAAGGCCCCCTGACCAGGTTTTCCCCTAATGCTGCAGATCCAAGGAAAGTGGACGTCCCTGTCCCTTGCAGGGTGTCTGGGCTTTCAGTTCTTTCAGTTGAGATACAGACTCCAAACTTTATTTGGATAAATCTGATTACCCAAAGATCCTAGAGTTTGCTTTGTTAGATTTTCTTTTTATCTGTCTGGTGCTTCATTTTTGTTCCATGGTGTAAACCGACGTGGCTAGCATGTTTTCAGTCTGTGGGCTGAGGTGGACACAGGGAGCAAGGTAGGCACTTGTCTCTAGACAATAGAAAGAGGAAAGAGCTGTTAAAAAAAAGTCTCAACTGATCAGATGATAAGGAGATGAATAGTCCTAGAGGCGGCTCATATGAAATGTCAAATGTTTGTACAGTCAGGGTGAGCATTTCCAGGGTAATCATACATATTGAGTTCCAGAAGAGAGAGAAATGTTTGCTTCTGTGTTTCTCTAGAAATGATGACAATTTATTAACCAGGCAGGAAGTTGTACACGGTTGGCCTGCATTTCCAAAATTTACAACAACACTAGAAACTGAGGCTGGGGACAGACTAAACATTCCCCCCACCCCCGGTAATAAGTGCCAGCCTCTGGGGTCATGGCAGATATGCTGAGCTCTGGACGTCTAGAAAAGCATCTCCACGATCTTCCACCTCAAATCATGTATTAGAAGTATCATATCCAATATACCCTGTAGTTACTGGAAATGGACTTGAAACATTTATGTGAGAAAAACAAGTGAGACTTCAAACAGGAACAGGTTACTGAAATACTAACTCTAAAAGCTATATTTATGTGTACATAATATACACATTGCTAATTATGGTTCCCATCTTCGTATTTAGGAAGGCTGTAGTTAGCACCATTTTTTGATACAAAGGACAGTGATATGCATACATTCAAGACAAGTAGCCAATTACAGGCCCTCCTCACAGATATCCCAGATTTGGTTCTAGGTCACCACAATAAAGCAGATGACAGGAATATATTGGCTTCCCAGTGCATATAAAGTCATGTTCACTCTTTTCTATAGGCTATTAAGTGTGTAATAGCATTATGTTGGGCGTCGCCTGTGGCTCAGTGAGTAGGGCACCGGCCCCATATATTGAGTGTGGCGGGTTCGAACCCGGCCCCAGCCAAACTGCAACAAAAAAATAGCTGGGCGTTGTGGTGGGCGCCTGTAGTCCCAGCTACTCAGGAGGCTGAGGCAAGAGAATCGCTTAAGCTCAAGAGTTGGCGGTTGCTGTGAGCTGTGATTTCACAGCACTCTACTGCGGGAGACAAAGTGAGACTCTATCTCTTAAAAAAAAAATTTTTTTTTAAAGCTATAAACTTTCTGTCTTTAACAGAAAGAATGTACCTATATACTCGAGTATAAGCTGAGTTTTTCCGGCACAAAATTTGTGCCGAAAAACCCGAAGTCGGCACAAATTTTGTGCCAAAAAAACTCGGCTTATACTCAAGTATATACAGTAACTTTCTGTCTAAAACTATAACTTTTCTAGTGCTTAAAAAGCTATAACTTTCTGTCTAAAAGATTCTGTCTTTAAAATTGTACATATTTGCCAGGCAGGGTGACTCAGGCCTGTAATCCTAGCACTTTTGGAGGCCAAAGCAGGAGGATGGCTTGAGCTTAGGTGTTTGAGACCAGCGTGAGCAAGAACGAGACTGTCTCTACAAAAAACTACAAAAACTAGCCAGATATGGTTGTGTACACCTGTAGCCTCCTATCACTCACATTCACTGGTGTAGGATTTTGAATTTCTTCCAAGAACGCTTTGCTTTCATTCACAATTAGACTTTTCTGCATAAGAGGCAAATTTTTTAGGCCTATTTTGGCTTTTGACATGCCTTCCTCATTAACCATAATCATTTTTAGTTTTTTATTTAAAGTGAAAGACATTTGACTCTTCACTTGAACACTTAGATGCCATTGTAGGATTATTAATTGAACTAATGTTGTGTCTCAGGGAATAGGTAGGCTCGAGGAGAAGGGGTGAGGCAGGAAGGGCTGGTCAGTGGAGCAGTTAGAACACATGAAACATTTATCAAGTTCCCAGCCTTATGTGGGTGTGGTTCATGGCACCCTAAAATGATCAAAGATTATGGATGATAAGTATGATAATAATAATAAAAGTTTGAAATATCGTGAGAATTATCAAAATATGACAGAGATACGAAGTGAGCACATGGTGTCAGAAAAATGACACTGACAGACTTGCTTTATGCAGAATTGCCACAAAACCTTTGATTTCAGTCGGGCGCAGTGGCTCACTCCTGTAATCCTAGCACTCTGGGAGGCCAAGGCAGGTGGATCACTTGAGGTCAGAAGTTTGAGACCAGCCTGAGCAAGAGCAAGACCCCATCTCTAAAAACAGCTGGGCATTGTGGTGGGCACCAGTAGTCCCAGCTACTTTGGAGACTGAGGCAAGAGGATCATTTGAGCCCAGGAGTTTGAGGTTGCTGTGAGCTACAACATCATGGCACCAGCTATGACACTCTACTAAGGGCGACAAAGTAAGACTTTGTCTAAAAAAAGGGCAGTGCCTGTGGCTCAAAGGAGTAGGGTGCCGGCTCCATATACTGGAGGTGGTGGGTTCAAACCCAGTCCTGGCCAAAAAAAAAAAAAGAATAAAAACCCTTCAGTTTGTAAAAAACACAGTATCTGTGAAACATAATAAAGGGAAATGTAATGAAACAAAATATGCCTGTAAATCCACATCCTAGGGCTGGGTGCAGTGCTCATGCCTGTCATCCTCCCATCCTCACAGAGGCCAGGGTGGGAGGATCATCTGAGCTCAGGGGTTCGAGAGCAGCCTGAGCAAGAGGGATACCCCATTTCTACTAAAAATAGAAAATTTTGCCAGCGTCATTATGCACACCTACAGTCTCAGGTACTTGGGAGGCTGAATCAATAGGCTCACTTAAGCCCAGGATTTGAGGTTGCTGTGAGCTATGACACCTCATAGCTCTCTCTATCAAGGGTGACAGAGTGAGACTCTGTCTCAAATAAATAAAATAAAATAAATAAATATCCATGGCCTAGACTATGGATGATACATTCCAGACCCTTTCTAACAATTTTAAATTCCATTTTAAAAGCTAATAAGAAATTGGTCCTGGATTGATGTTCATGGGTACTGTGAGTTGCTTGCCTCTCATGTATCTGACATTGTACACCAAGGTACTGTACCAGACTCACCTGTATTCTCCCATCACACATCTGACTTATATCACTACACTAGCACGCTCAATTATTTTTTTTAAAAAGTTTTGAGAATAGGATGTTAGGAAAGAATGCATCATTTAATGTGGTGGTCATTCTGCTATGGGAAATATGCAAAGGTTGCCATTAGCCACAATTCACGGTTCTAATATTAAGATGTCTGTGTGGTTGGCAGTCGACTGCCACCTCCTTCTCTCTAAGAGCTCCACAGTGTACACACAGCAGAAGAGGCTTCTCAGCCTTGTTTCTGCTGCGTGGTTGTACCCTCTCCTCGTAGCCCTGGCCCAGAGGTGACCCCTGTGCAAAGAGGGTCAATCAGCTTCTCTCTTCCAGAAAGTGAATGTTCTGAGAGGTGTTAGAGGCAGCACTCCTAGGAGAAAGTCTCTGCATGTGTGGGTTCCCCCAGGTCTCCAGAGATGCCCCGGGGTCTGCCCTCTCCAGGCCTGGTACCCCACTCACCCCTGGTTTCCAGGGGATCCTCTAATATTCTCCCTGAAGTGCCTCCACCCCCTTGGGTTTTCACTTAAGCTGTTTTTTTGTCGTTTGTAACCAGAGGACTCTTAACATAATAACATACGTATATATAGTATGATGTTATTTCAGTGCTGACATGGAATTTCTGGATTACAGTAAAATAAAGACCATACACTCATCTTCCTCTTAATACCGCCCTTTCTAAAGCGCAGAGACTCTCAATAGCCACAGCACACACCATTTAGAATTATTTGCATGGTCTTAGAAAATAATTTAAGGATTTCATGGGGGGAAAATGGGTCCATTAACTTAAAAGCTCTTTTTTGTTTCGTTTTGTGAAAAAAGTCTGTTAGACTTTCTTTCAGAATTCCAGCACCACACAGGAGACTACTTGTAAACCATCATTAAAGCCATTCAATTTCTTTTACCCACGTGAGAATCTTCTTCAGTTAAGCACCTCGTCAGAAAGTAAAAGTCCTAAGTCATTCTGGGGCAGTGAAGCTTCTTTTTTTTTTTTTAAACAGCAGGAAATAGAGCAGAACTGTTACCAACACGTATGGGCTACAGTAGCAGCCAGAAAATGCGTAGTATCCTGTCTGCCACATTCATTGGACAGGATCACATTGTCTCAGTTAACTAGGGAAGAGGTTAATAGGGGCTTATTGTTTAGTGTGGGGATGGGCAGTATAGTTAAGTCCATAGTCTCTAATTCTTGTCAAGTTCAGATGAAACCAACAATTTTGGTTTTGTTTAGCATCCAGGGTGTGTCGCTAACTTAACAGTAAGCACCCCTAGTTTCTTCTTAAGGATCCCTGTGTGGAAATTAAGTGTATGGTTTGCCCCTCCCACCCAATCCCTCTCTTCTGGAAGCAGCAATATTTGTACTTGAGGTATCTAAAAAATCTCTGTCCAAGACAGAGGAAGTCATCATGGGATTTGTCTAGCCTCCTGTATGTCCAAAGAGAAATGGCCTAACATGGGAGGCATGATTAGAAGTGGTGATTTGGATGAGAGCTCCACGTTGTAGCTAACTGGAACATCTTCTCATTGATCTCTACCCCTGCCACCAGTTAATTAGTGTCCTTTATTGCTCAAATAGTTATTACAAAAGAAGATCTTAAGAGAGAACTCTTAGTCCTAACTTTTTGTGAGGATGCCTTATAAGAAAGACTACACCTTCCCTGGTCTAAATGCAAGCTTCCAACATCTTCTTAGATGCCTCTTGATTGAGTTTAGTGAATATGTCTTGGTGTCACCCGAAATGACAGTTCCCATCATACAGTGAATAAGAACTTGAAGGCCAGAACCGTATCCAACTCATTTTTTTTGCTTGTTTGCTTGTTTGTTTTGAGAGAGAGTCTCACTTTGTCACTCACGGTAGGGTGTCTTGCTGTCACAGCTCACAGCAACCTCAAACTCTGGGCTCAAGAGATTGTCTTGCCTTAGTCTCCCAAGTAGCTGGGACTACAGGCGCCGGCCACATCACTCCGGGTCTGGCTCTGGCTCAGCTGATCTCCAACCCGGGAGCTCAGGGAACCCACTGCCTCGGCCTCCCGAGTGCTGAGATTACAGAGAGCTGGCCGGGGCCTACCCCAACTCATCTCATCTAGTGAGAACGGACACAAAGAAAGGGGCTCCGAGGGCAACGGGAGGAAAACCCGGTCTGCTAAACCAGAAGTCTGAAGAACTCAGAAGAAGGTGGACGCCAAGAAACCTAGGTAACCAAAGACCAATAGATAGAGACAATAAATGACCAATCGCACGGGGCAATACTGCCTGGAGGCACAGCGAAGCCAATGAGAGGTTGAGGGCCAGTTTCCAACTGCTGCTTACACAGCTGCAGACCTGCGGTCTCTCTCCCTCACCTTTTCTCCTTCCCCAGAGGGTCCCACTTCCCACTCTTTTTGGAAGTGCTCTACACGTTCTCTTTGTTCTTCCTACATAAAACCTCTCTTTGTTACCCTGAAACTTCTGTAAGTTACTTTTGCTCTGTATTCACACCGCCTGTGCCGCTCCAGTTTTATTTTCATTTTCCACTCGCTTTTGGTTACCACTTTTCCTCGGTTGAACTTTCTAGCTCAGCAGAGTAATCGAACCAGGCCAACTGGGTTTGTGGCACCGGGACTCCCGACCCCAACACTCAGCACCTCGCATCGTGCTACGATTAGGAAGTTCAACGTCTAATAAGCAAATCCTCTTTATCTTTCCTATTGGATTTTATTTTTCATGGAGAAAATATTTTACAGAGAAAATATTAAGTAAGAACCATCTGGACTTAAACTTTAGATTGGACACAGATCTGACATTTCATGCACAGGGAAAAAGCTTAAAATATAAATACATATATGTACATATATGTGTTTCTCAAAAAGTAGTATGTTAAGCAAGTACAAAGAGATTTCAAATAGGAGTTCAGTCAAATTGTGGAGACTGAGCTGACATAAAAAACATAAACCCAATTTTAAAAACCCAGGATTTTTTGCCTGCAATGAAATGAATAGCCACAAAACAAGCTTCAGAGAAGGAGCATCTTAGTAGACGAGGGATTTGGGGATGGGCTTCAAGTTGGAGGTAGAACCCACTCTGACCTTAAAGCCTGGTGAGAGTCAGACACGTGACAAACCCAACCATTCCACCTACACAGGGTCCCTAAATAGTCACCACCTCCTCCACTCTTCTCCTTTGGGTGATGAGTCAAGCCAAAACCATCATCACAACTGCTGGCCTTTTCTCTCACTGTTCTGTTTTCCCCAAGACAAAATCTCCAAGGCATTGTAGGGGATCAGAACATGCCACCCCCAAACATGCCACTCTTGCTTAAAGATTATTTTGAGCTGAAGGCAACTGGGAAGCAGCACACAGAGGAAGAATCCCTTATGCTTCCCCTTTTGCCTAATAGCAGGGCATAAAGTCTTCCTGTCTCCAGGAAAATGGAAAGGGAAAATGCCTCTTCTTTGCATAACAAACCTTACTAAACAATCCTTATCTATTATACATTTCCTAGTTGCCCTCCTACAATTTACCACCTGTAGGAACTCAAGCCCCTTTTCTTTGTCCACTCTTTTCTCCACCATTTATTGCTCTTTGTTAAAATGGTATATATATAAGCCCCTGAGTCTAACCACCTCTCTGGGTTTCTACTACTTTTTGCATAAAAATATTAACATTCATAAATGCTGTGGTTTGAATATTTGTCCCCTCCAAAAGTCATGTTGACATTTGATTTTCAATGTGGCAGTATTGAGAGTGAGGCCTTTAAGAGGTGAGTGGGTCATGAGGGCAGAGCCTCCTCATGAATGGATTATCCATTTATGAATTAATAAATCAGTGATTCAATGGGTTATCGCAGGAGTGGGACTTGTGGCTTTATAAGAAGATAAAGAAAAAACTGAACTAAAACACTTGCACACACACACACACCCCCCCCCTTCCCCATGTAATGCCCTATTGCTGCCTTCGGACCCTGCAGAGGGTCCCCACCAGCAAGAAGGCTCTAACTAGATGTAGCCCTCTGATACTGGACTTCTCAGCCTCCATAACTATAAGCTGTAGGAAATAAAGTCATTTTCTCAACAAAGTACTCAGCATCTTGTATTCTCTTACAAGCAACAGAAAATAAATGAAGAAATAAAGAAACATATACCCTTTCTCTTGTTAATCTGTCTTTTGTAAGTTTAATTTGTAGGCATAGGCCCCAATTAACTAAACCTGAAGTTGTTTTTCTCTTCCCTTACAGCCTAACAGGGAAAATAAAGAGACCAAAAATACTTTTACAATAAAATAGTGAGCTTGAGCGCCAGGCGTGGTGGCTCACACATCTAATCCAAGCACACTGGGAGGCTGAGGTAGTGGATTGCTTGACCTCAGGAGTTTAAGACCAGCCTGAGCAAATGCAAGACCCCGTTTCTATTAAGAACAGAAAAACCAGCTGGGGACAGTGGCAAGCGCCTGTTATTTGGGAGACTGAGACAAGAGGATTGCCAAAGCCTAAGAAGTTGAGGTTGCTGTGCACTAGATGCTATGACACTCTACCCAGGACCATAGATTAGAACTCTGTCTCAAATAGAGAGAGAGAGAGAGAAAAGAAAAAAAAAAAAAAGTACGCTTGAAGAAAGAGTTATATAGTATTTATTGTTTTAAGCAAGTGTTGGCTTAAGGGTTAACTTGGCTTCTCTCCTTTCCAGGAGCATGTGTGGGAAGAGAGGGAAGAGGATTGATTACATTCTTTCCCTACACAAGCTTTCACCCAGCCTTTCTCTGAAAATAGCTCTTTATCTGAAGTTTAAGTGTGGTAGGGTCTAATGGAATTTCACATGTGAACCTTTTACTTTTTAAGTGCGGGACGGAGACACAAAAAAACTAGTATAGCAAATGTGACTGAATTGCGCACTTTCCAATAATAGTTAATTTTATGCTATGTAAATCCTACCTCAATTAAAAGAGGAATGAAACAACCCTAATTTGCTATCTCTGAAAACCTCTCCAAAGTCAGAAAATTCATCCATCCTGTTTTGTGATTGTAAAGGACTGGACCAGAAGTGAAAAGAATTTAACACTAGGAAGAAGGCCTGGACACAAGGACCGAGTGGCGGTCCCAGCTCTGTCTCATCCACACCTTCATTTCTCTCATAAAACAGCAAGACTAGCATATCTGGTCTCTTCCCCATGTAAATTGTTTGATTTAAGATCAAGAGGTATTTACGTCTTTATCGTTCTTTTTTCACAGGGCTTCTTTTACATTTCATGATTCAGTGAAGTCCAGAAACCCAGTGGTGTGACAAGAACAAATCTATTCAGCGTGTCTCTCTTTACGTATACATCATTCATTGAAAAACAGCAAACATTTAACATATTCCAAAAAACACAAAAACAAACAAATCCCATTTCTGCCCTCAAGTACTGTGCAGTCTACTGATTGTTATGTAACTATAGTTGACCCCCATGTCCATGGGTTCTGCATCTGCATCTGTTCAGCCAACCAGGGATTAAAAATATTTGAAAAAAATATTATGCCTGTACGGAATATGCGTCAACTTTTTTGTTATTATTCCTTAAACAATACAGTATAAAAACTGTCTACACAGCACTTACATTGTATCAGGTATTATAAGAAATTTGGAGATGATTCAAAGTACACAGGAGGATTTGCACAGGTTTTATGCAAATAACATACCATTTTATTTTTATTTATGTATTTATTTATTTTTGGAAACAGAGTCTCACTTTGTTGCCCTCGGTAGAGTGCCGTGGTGTCACACAGCTCACAGCAACTTCCAACTCCTGGGTTTACGCAATTCTTTTGCCTCAGCCTCCTGAGTAGCTGGGACTACAGGCACCCGCCACAACGCCCGGCTTTTTTTTGTTGCAGTTTGGCCGGGGCTGGGCCGGCGCCCTACCCACTGAACCACAGGCGCTGCCTCTAATATAGCATTTTATATTAGGGATTTGAGCATCCTCAGATTTTAGGATCTTCAGAAGTCCCTGCACCAAAGCCTTAGGGATACTGAGGGTTGATTGTATTTATATACAGTTAAGTCACAGCACAGCTCAGGAAGTGTCTGATCGGCCATCAGAGCTAAGGAGCTGAGGGTCTCCAGTAGTTGGTGTGGATTTAACTAGCTCGGGGAGCTGGGAAAGGAAAGGGATCCTGAGGATAGAGACGCTGGGAAGGACCAGCCTGGCAGAGAAGACAGGTAAAGGCCAGAAGAGAAGGTGAGCTGGAGTCAGAGCGTGAACAACCTCATGTGCACTACTATTATTCCCACTGTGCACGAGGAGCTTAGGCGTGGCATCTGAAACATGTGGCTGCCTACAAGATTCTTCTTAATTATAAAGAGAAAAACTGTTACTGTATAGTGGAGAAAACAAGCAAAGACATCATTGTCCAGAGATCAAAGTCAAAGTTACCTGTTAGGGAACAAATCAATGTCAGGTGTTTGCTGGGTATAACATACTGAGAATTCTGTGAGATTTCTGCTCAAAATACCTAATCTAAATTTGATGATAAACACGAGGCTGTGCACTCTTGTGCACAGTGGTTACAGCACTGGCCACATGCACTGAGGCTGGCAGGTTCAAGCCCAGCCCAGGCAGGCTAGACAATGACAAATGGAACAAGAAAGTGGCCGGGTGTTGTGGCAGGCACCTGTGGTCCCAGCTGCTTGGGAGGCTGTGGCAGGAGAATCTCTTGAACCCGGGGGTTTGGGGTTGCTGTGGGCTGTGATGCCAGAGTACTCTACAGAGGGCAACATAGTGAGACTCTGTCTCAGGCGGGGGGGGGTGGGGGGGGGTGGTGGTGAAGAAAACCAGAAACACCAGGCAAGCCCAAACTGAAGGGCACTGCACAAAATAAATGACCAATACTTTTCAAAAATATTAGTGTCATGAAAGAAAAAAAAAACAAAAACACAAGAGGAGGAACCTTTCCCAGTCAAAGATGACTAAACAGGCATACTGCTAAATACAATAACGCAAGGTTTAGGATTTTCTTTTGCCATAAAAAAAAAATTATTTGGACAACTAGAAAGATCTGAATAAGATCTACAGAGTCAATAACAGTATTGTTTCAATGGCAATTTCCCAATTTTCTGGCTATGTAAGAGAAATATTTAGGAAATACTAACTCAAGTATTTAGGAGTAAAGGGGCATCGTGTCTGTAACTTACTCCCAAACAGTTCAGAAAAAAGGGTACATATGCATATGTATAAATGGAGAGAGAGAAAAAAGGATAAAACAAATAGGATAACATGTTAACATTTGGGCAATCTGGATAAAATATTTGAGAATTCTGTGTACTATTGTTACAACTTATTTCTAAGTCTGATATTATACCAAAATTAAAAGTTTAAGAAAATTAATTCAAGAACAGGCGATTGTACTAATGTACACAGCTATGATTTAACAATTAAAAAAAATTAAAAAATTAAAAAAATAAAAATTAATTCAAGAAGTTGGGACACTTCATGCTAGGATAGGAATCCAGATTTGTCTGATTATGTTTTTCACCATTGGATATGTTTTGACCTCTCTAGTCGAGATCAACAATATAGGACATACCAGATTTTTATAGTGAGCTGTACCTTACATACCATAAAATTCTCTTTTTCAAATGTACAACTTGGTGCTTTGCAGTTGTGCACCCATCACCACTATCTAATTCCAGGATACTTCATCACTCCCCAAAGAAACCCCTACCCATTAGCAGTTACCCCGCATTCTCTTCAGCTTCCAGCTCCTGGCAACCATTTTCCATCTCTACAGATTCGCTTATTTTGGACATTTTATTTAAATGGAACCATATAATATAGAGCCTTTCATGTCTGATTCCTATCACTTAGTATAATGTTTTCCAGGTTTATCGATGTTGTGAGATCTATTGGTACTACATCTTATTTAATTGCTGAAGAATATTCCATTGTATGGATATACCACATTTTGTTTATCTTCGTTTGGTGGACATTTGGATATTTGGGGGTTTGGTTGTTATAAATAATGTTGCTATGAGCATTCAGCACACGTTTTTGTGTGGCCATATGTTTTCAGTTATCTTAGGTATACATCTAGGCATGAAATAGTTGGGTTGTATAGTAGATTTGTTTGTGAAAGCTGCCGTAACAAATACCAAAACTGGGTGACTGAAACAATGGAGATTTGTTTTCTTATAGTTCTGGAGGCTAGAATTGGAGATCAAGGTGCCGACAAGTTTGGTTTCTTCTGAGGCCATTCTCCTTGTTTTGCAGATGGCCACCTTCTCACAGTGTCCCCACATGGTCATCTCTGTACATATGCTCATATCTGGTGGTGTCTCTGTCCATGTTGTAATCTGTTTTTTTTTTTTTAGACAGAGTCTCACTTTGTTGCCCAGGCTGGTCTGCAGTGGCATAATCATAGCTCACTGTAACCTCATACTCTTGAGCTCAGGTGATCCTCCTGCCTCAGCACTACCACACCCAGCAGATTTTTCTAGTTTTAGTAGAGACAGGGGTCTCACTCTTGCTCAGGCTGGTTTCAAACTCCTGGCCTCAAGTGATCCTCCTGCCTCAGCCTCCCAGACTGCTGGGATTACAGGTGTGAGCCACCATCCCTAGCCCATTTTTAAAACTTAAGAAAAGTCAGACAATATTGGGGACAATGACAAAGAAAAATTGAAACTTTTTAAGGGCAAAATATTATATTAGTTATCTTTAAGTGAAGAAATCCAGTATCTTTACTGTTTTAATGCTTAGAACAGCTCTTAAACTGAGTTCAGGAGTTTTAACCTAAACATTTGTTTTTAAATTTATTAGAAATTACTAACTTGGCTCAGTGCCTGTGGCTCAAGCAGCTAAGGCCCCAGCCACATACATCTGAGCTGATTGGTTCGAATCCAGCCAGGCCCGCCAAACAACAATGATGGCTGCAACAAAAAACGGTGGGCGCCTGTAGTACCAGCTACTTGGGAGATGGAGGCAGGAGAATCACTTGAGCCCAGGAGTTGAAGGTTGTTGTGAGCTGTGATGCCACGGCACTCTACCCAGGGGGACAGCATGAGGCTCTGTCTCAAAAAAAAAAAAAAAAATGAAGTTGCTAACTCAATCAATTCTCCCAAATACAATAGTTGAGTCTAATTTTTTGCTTGTCAGACATGTGTTTTTGTCCGGTTCTGTCCTATGAGGTCTGACAATTAAGTGTCACACTTGCTGCCATGCACTTACGTGGGCAGCACTGTACAGCCAGCTCGGTGAAGTCTCATCACCTTCATATATCAGTGTCTCAAAGCTGCGTTCATGTCAATGTGTGGCGGTGTCTTGCTGAGAGGCGTTCGTTATTGTTTTGTGTTTTGTGTGCTGTCACAGAGCTTGAAGTAGAGGAATGAACAAATATTTGTAAATTTCCTGTTAAACTCAGCAAAAGTGAACCTGAAACCAGGGACACATTATTCCAAGTTTATGGAAATGATTCCTTGAAGAAAATGGCAGTGTACAAGTGGATTCAATGTTCTTCTGAGGAGAGAAAGTGTCACTGATGCAGAGAGGTCAGGGCGGCCAGCAATGAGCAGCACTGATGAAAACATTGCAGAATTTGTTAAATTCTGGGTCAAAATCTTTAGCTGACTGTGAGAAGCATCGGAGACCGAGTAAACATCCACAAATAGGAAAATCTTTTTTTTTTTTTTTTTTTGAGACAGTCTTACTTTGTTGCCCTCATAGAGTGCTATGGTGTCACAGCTCACAGCAATCTCAAACTCTTGGGCTTAAGTGATTCTCTTGCCTCAGCCTCCCAAGTAGCTGGGACTATAGGCACCCGCCACAATGCCCGGCTATTTTTTGGTTGTAGTTGTCATTGTTGTTTGGCAAGTCTGGGCTGGGTTCGAATCTGCAAGCTCCAGTATATGTGGCTGGCACCCTAACCACGGAGCTACAGGTGCTGAGCCGAGAAACAGGAAGATCTTAACTGAAGATCTTGGCCAACAACTCATGGCTTTAGCATCACAACAATGTGCCAGCTCATATATGGCACTGTCTGTGAGGGAGTGTTTAGCCAATAAACGAATTACTTTATTGTAAAACCCTCTGTGCTCATCCGATCTGGCCTCCAGTAACTTTTTTTTTTTTTTTTTCTGAAAATAAAGGAAATATTGAAAGGAAGACTTCTTTTCTTTTCTTTTCTTTTCTTTTCTTTTCTTTTCTTTTCTTTTTTTTGCAGTTTTTGGCCGGGGCCCGGCTTGAACCTGCCATTTCCGGCTTATGGGGCCCAGTGCCCTACTCTACTCTCAAGCTCTGGGTAGAGTGCCCTGGTGTCACAGCTCATAGCAACCTCCCACTCTTGGTCTCAAGTGATCCTCTTGCCTCAGTTTTTCTATTTTTGGTAGAGATGGGGGTCTCATTTTTGCTCAGGTTGGTCTTGAACTCCTGAGCTCAAGCTATCCACCTGCCTCTCGGCCTCCCAGAGTGCTGGGACTACAGGCATGAGCCACCATGCCCAGCCAAAAGGAAGACATTTTGATGATATCCAGGATAATACAATGACAGCTCTGATGCCCATTCCAGAAAAAGAGCTCCAAAATTGCTTTGAAGGGAGGACTAGGTACTGACATTGGTACATAACTTCCCTAGGGGAGTGCTTCAAAGGTGGCCATGGTGATATTCAGCAACAAGGTATGCAGCACTTTTTCTAGATTGAGTTCACAAACTTATTTGTCAGAACTTGCACATTTTGTGACACTGACTTCAAGCCTCCTTTATACTTTTTTTTTTTTTTTAGACAGAGTCTCACTTTGTCACCCTTGGTAGAGTGCTGTGGTGTCATAGTTCACAGCAACTTCAAACTCTTAGGCTGAAGTGATTCTCTTGCCTTGGCCTCCCAAGTAGCTGAGACTACAGGTGCTCCCCACACCATCGGCTACTTTTGGACACAGGATCTCATTGTTGCTCAGGCTGGTCTCCAACTCCTGAGCTCAGGCAATCCGCCCCCTCAGACTCCCAGAATGCTGGGATTACAGGCGTGAGCCACCTCACCCAGCCCTCTTTTATACTTTTTTATTCCATTCTGTGTGTTCAATCCTGAAACATTCCTAAGTATCTAGCCTGCGCAAGCAATATACTATTAGTAGAATGTAAAGCTCAGCTTCAGGCAATTACTAAAGCCTCTGAAACTGACCCAGGAACTCTTTTTCCATCTGTCCTAAATGAACATTCCTTGTTCGCATCTTCCCTGGCAGTCTGACTCCTTTGGCTCTTTCTGCGCTTTCTTCCAATACTCACTCAGGATACTTACTCAATCTGACCACTATAGACACACCTCTCTGAACGGGGCCACTTGGACTTTTTGGGTCCACACATAGTAGCTGCCCGTGAAAGAATCTTGAGTGCCCAACCTGAACCTCAGGACTAGTCTGCAGCCTCAGGGGGGTGGTGACCCAGAGGTGGCTGCACTTCTACCCTTTTAGGGTATGAGGCCATTCCCTGCCTCCAGCTGTTTCTCATTAACCCGCTTAGCCTCTTCTGTGAGTGAATGACTCAGACTTTACCTCTTAAAGACACCTACTCAGGAGGCTGAGGCAGGAGGATTTCTTTTTTTCTTTGAGACTCACTATGTTGCCCTCAGTAGAGACCTGTACCATCACAGCTCACGGCAACCTCAAACTCTTGGACTTCAGTGATTCTCTTGCCTCAGCCTCCCAAGTAGCTGGGACTACAGGCGCCTGCCACAACACCCGGCTATTTTTGTTGTCATTGCAGTTGTGATGTTGTTTTAGCAGACCTGGGCCTGCTTCACAACCACCAGCTTTGGTGTATGTGGCTGGCACCCTAACCACTGAGCTGTGGGAGCCACCAGATCTCTTAAGCCCAGGAGTTTGAGGTTGCTGTGGTCTAGGCTGAGGCCAGGACACTGTAGCCTGGACAACAGAGTGAGACTTTGTCTCAAAAAAAAAAAAAGAAAAAAGTTTTAGAAAATGAACTAATTTTTGTTTTGTAGTAGTAGGTATATGTAAGACACTCTGTAAGAAGAGGTATATTTTTTGTTGTCTTAGTTTATATTCCCAAAGCTTTTCACACCCAACTGGGAGTGCCTGCTAGATATTCAAAAGACACACATCATCACTCACTAAGTGCAAAAAGACTGAAGGTGAGCTGCATCTTTAGGGCATGCCAAAACCTCCCAGGTATGTGTCAGCACAGTCACTGACAGCTTTAACACTTTATTTTGGCAAATTGAAACTTGTGTTATTTCCATAATAAACAATATAATTCTATTTATTTCTCAACCACCTAAACAGGGGTGAAATGGTCTCTCCAAGCTCAAACAAAAATCCAATCTTCAGAAACAGGTCTACAGGATTGTCTTTTATTCTGGGGGAAAAAAAAAAAAAAAGATAAGTCATAACAGAGCTATATCAATTTGGTTGTGCTGGTGTGGCATTAAAAAAAAAAACAACCTGGAATATAACCACTCAGTGAGGAAGTAGAACCGGCTCTCCAAATGTTGAGGGTTACTCTAGGGACCATCACAGTTATGCTATCCAGTGAAAACTCTGCAAGAAATAGGATAGGTTTCACACTTCTAGACATTTGTAATCCTTTTAGTTACTTCATCAAATCCACTTAGCTTTAGATCCTTAGGATATTTAAAGAAATTATTACCCAAAGGAAACAGGACAACAAAAGCAGACTGTGTAAGATGTTGACTTAGTGCAGTATCAATTCAACAAAACTCCGCAAATACAAATTATTCATCTCAAATGTCTAAGATATTTTTCTCTATTCTATTATGTCCAGAATGCCCAGAAAAGATGAACAAACGACAGCTGGAATATATCAAAATTTCAGTTTTACACATTTTTTCAAAGGGTCCATGTTTTAAAAGTATGAACTTTTTAGACTCAGGTAGCTGAAAGACACTTCTATTTGGAGGTTAATTAATTTCCATTAAGGGGAAAACGAAGAGAGGAATCTTCCAGGAAAGGTAATTGTTTTCTTCTTAACAAGGCTGATTTTCAAGAATGCTGGTAACACAAAGAAAACCACCACCATGTGTCAAGGGAATAGTTCAAGTATTCCAAGTGGAATGAATAGGTCTCCCCCCCAGGTTACTTTTTCTTGGAATGTATATTCCATTAGGGGTGATGCCTCCGCAGGGTAATGTGCTTAGCACCGTTCAGGCAGAATCCCAGCAGCCATGAACGTTTCAGAAATACACATCTAAGCCAGCCTTGGCCAGGAGCCAAGACAATACAGTAATCCACTCGGACGGCTGAGAGGGTGAGGTTGGGTCACAGATAAGCAGCACTGGCTGAATGCTCATAGCTCACCCCGCAGCCTGACGAGCCCAGGCTCGGGGCTGTAGAGCCAGTACGGGTTGTTGGAATCGAACCCCTCCCGGCTTAAAGGTCTTATGATCCAACCTTTGTTACTGTGACTACACTTACCCAGTTAATATTTTTCAAAGAGAATACATTTCCTAAATTTATGCAGGGAGGCTGAAAGAAAATCCTCAGTGTTTTTTTAAAAAATTGCAATTTTACATTTCTCCTGGGTTTTCATTTCTTTTATTTGATAAATATTTGAGTGACTTCTATACGTATGTCAGGGTTGTCCTTACGGTGAAGCTGAATAGGGCAAAGAGAGTTGCCAACGTTGACCCTGTTCAGTTTCCTCCCAAGTGAATGAATTCCCAGAGGAGTCAGCGGTTGTAAAGCAGATGTTTTCTGTGGCAGCTGTCAGCTTTGGGGGAACAATGGTGTCATGGCTTATTGGTGACAGCAGATGGAAGTAGCCTCTGGGGTTCAGAAAAAAAAATGCAAGTTTATGGACCAACAACATAATAAAGCGAAATCTCCTTAGTTATCATTGTTTAAGGTATGATGTAGAATAAAAGTATAATTTAGGTAAAACAGTGTCATGTTGCCAAAATATAATAGATTTGAAAACTGAAATATTATAATTTTGAAATAGGTTAATGTCCCTAGCTCTCGTGCAGTAGCCAGCATGCTTTCTGTTGCAAGTGACAGAAACTTAACTGTGAGCATAAAAGAATTTACTGACTTGTGTAACTGGTAGATTCAGGGTGGGGCTGGTTTCAGGATGACAGGGCCAGGGTCTCAAATGAGTTTGTCAGGTCTTTCTCTCAACGTAGGTGTTTTCACTATTTTGGACCTTGTCTTTTCTCTGAAGGTGGGCTTTTCCCACGTGGCAGGGAAATTATCAGAAATATTCCCCAGCTAACATCTGCTCTACCCTCATGATACAAGGAGCAGAGCCCTTTCTCCGTGTCTAGATATCACTCCTGGGAGGAACTCTAATTTCTCTGACTTGGGTCACATGCCCTTGCCTGGAACAATCTCAAAACCCAGCTAAATAGGATATTGGGGCTGTCTGGAATAGTACGGGCCTGCTACGGAGCAGTCACATGATTGTATCCTGTGAAACAGAGGAAACTCCTCAAAGGAGAAAGAGCTTTGCAAACAAAAGCAAAAGACATTTTGAAGATTCCAACCCCTGAACTTTAAATCTGCCTTACCTCCGGGTTTAGTCTTGCTCTATTGAATTTTTGAGTGATATGGTTATATTTCCAGCTCAGCGCTTCTTAAAACTTTAACACATATCAGAGTCATCAGTGTCATGAAAACACAGCTTGTGGGGACCCGTCACAGAGTTTTCAATTGAGCAAGTCTGTTTCTAGGTGTTATAGCTGCTGCTAGTCTGAGGACTCTACTTTGGAAACTATTGTTCTAAGATTTTATTTTTAAATTTGTCAAAGAACTTATTATTCAAATAAACACCAGTCTGGATATATTTCACAGGGAAATGCTTTCAAATCTTCCAGGAACATTTAACTCATGTGGATTAGTTCTGTGGTTTTGGGCCAATTAATTACCTACTCCACCAGTTTTTTCTTGTGTAAATTGAGAATAATGGCACGTACCTCATGTGTTTGTTGCAGAGATTAAATAAATTCAGATATGTAACATCCTGGGAAGAGTTTCTGGTGCCTAGTATGTAATAGGCAAATATTTACAAGTATTACAGAGACTAGGTAAGGGAAGGAAATCATCCAAAATATTTGATAGAATGGAATACAAATTTTAATACTAAATCCTGAAAGGGATTATGCACACCAATCTCACTTATAAATTATCCATGAAAAATCCTAAATATTAGCAAATAGAATCTAGAGCTGTACATTGAAAGAATATAAGTAACACAACCCAATGAGTTGTATTCTAAGAATAGACGGACGATTCAACAATAAGAAATCCACAAATGTAGTTACTAGATATCAATAGTTCCATCGCAAATACTATCATTTCAGATGCTAAATAGGTCATCAACATTGACTCCTGGTGAACTTTTTCAGGAAAATCAGAATAGATAGGTTATTCTATTCTTGGCTACCCAGCATCAGTGTCCTATTTTGGGGTCTGGAGGAGTCTGTGTGAATCAGGTGGAATATGGGTTCCCGCTGGAAATCTAGGCACTTGCTTTTCCTAACCCTGATGCCACTGGACAGGCTACAGCCCCAAAGTCAATCAGAGACCTTTGCGTAGGACTCTGAGCAAGAAGATAATGCAGTGAAGTGGGGTGAGTTAGAATCCAGTTGATGGAGGCAGTGGTGCCAGTGTCAGCATCTGAGGGTGGCAGGGGCATCTCAACAGGACTGACTCCTCCTGGGCTGTAATTTTGGCTGTAGACTGGCTTTATGTTTTTAGAAGAGATAAAATTTTAATATTTATTTATTTAGAGATAGAGTCTTACTCTGTGGCCCTGAGTAGAGTGCCATAGTGTCATAGCTCACAGCAGCCTTAAACTCTTGGGCTCAGCCAGTCCCCTTGCCTCAGCCTCCCAAGCTGCTGGGACTACAGGTGCCCACCACCACGCCCTCCTATTTTTTTTTATTGCAATTGTCATTGTTGTTTTAGCTGGCCCGGGCTGCATTTGAACCCACCTGCCTTGGTGTATATGGCCAGTGCCCTAACTGCTGAGCTACGGACGCCAAGCCAGCCGGCTAGTTCTTAGAATTTTTACTAGAGATAGGGGCCTTTGTCTTGCTCAGGTGGATCTCGAACTTGTGAGCTCAGGCAATGCACCTGTCTCAGCCTCCCAGAGTGCTAGGATTACAGTTGTGAGCCACTGTGCTCAGCCCTTTACTTTATTTTGAAAGATCAGTGTTGCCATATCTTGTACAGTGGAAAAAAGCATTCTAGGCAGAGGAAACAGAATGCACTAGATCGTGATGAGCCAAGGCATAAAACTAGGAACAAGGGGTAGTTGTGGTAGGAAGTCAGAGAAAATTGGCAACCCTGTTACTGGGATTTAAACAGAAGAGAAGCTGGATAGGTTACCACTTGCTAAGAATAAGACTCAAGTATCTGATGGTTACGTGGACCAGATGAATGCATGATATCCTGAGATTTCTTACTGGACACTTTCCAGTCAAGGGAAATTCCCAACTTCAAGGAATCACCCAATTTCATGACTGGTAGTCTTCTTCCCAGAGGCTGAGTTTGGACCATCAACCTTCCCAGAGGTTGCATGAGCCATTAGAGCCTTCCAAAGTTTTCTTCCTGTGAGTTACCCAGATTCTGTTTCTGGTGTCGAAAATAAGTATGTGTATCACAAACCCAGGGCCAGCATGATACACATATTAACAGTGAAATACCAGAAACGTTCTCATTCATGCCAGCATTAACACAAGGGTGATCTCTGCAGTCGCCTGCCATAAGCGTCTACATCTTGTGAATACTCTGTGGGCAAGGTAAGTGGACTGGTCGTTAAATGCCTGAATCAAACCAAGGGGAACTAACTGTAAGCCAAGCCAGGGCTTCAGGGACTTGAATGTTCATGTCCTTCTCTCAGTGGTGTACTTTGGGGATTCAGCCTAAGAAAATAATCAGGGCTGAAAACAAAGACTTGTGTGTAAAGGGAAGAAATTTGCACCCGGCCTCAATAGACAAGCAGTCTCTCTTTTAAGTAGGAAACTGCTTTCTTTTTCTTCTCTTTCTCGTCCCTCCCATTCCCTCCTCTTTCCCTTCTTCCCCCTCCTTCTCCTCGTCTTCCTCCTCCTCTTTCTATCCTTTTTATTATTTATTTATTTATTTATTTTGACACAGAGTTTCACTTTATTGCCCTCAGTAGAGCGCTGTAGCATCACAGCTCACAGCAACCTCCAATTCCTGGGCTTAGGCGTTTCTCTTACCTCAGCCTCCCGAGTAGCTGGGACAGCAGGCGCCTGCCACAATGCCCGGCTATTTTGTTGTTGTTGCAGTTTGGCCGGGGCTGGATTTGAACCTGCCACCCTCAGTATATGGGGCCGGCGCCCTACTCACTGAGCACAGGCGCCACCCACTCTCTCCTTTTTAATCTTATCATACCTTAATGTGCTTTTTACTTGTAAGAGAGAAGGTTCTAGTTATAAGAGAGAAGGGCTAGTCTGAATGGAATAAGTTCCAAAAAAGCAAGGTAAGTGCTTCTGAATAATAAATGGGAATTTTCAGGTTGGGTTTGGAGCACCAAGTGTGGAAGCTCTTGAACTCAGAATCAAGAGATGTGGGAAAATCTCTCAGGATGGGGAGAATTTTCTTGTGGCTAAGAAGGCGTCATGAGCTGGGGGTCCAGCAATGTTCTAATTTGTTTCTTTTTCTGCAAGTGATTAAATTCTAGTTTCAGAGTCTCTGTATAAAGGTGTAGCACATAAAAGCCTGAAGGTGGTGGTGTCTGGAGCTTGTGCTCATGCCAGAGGTGGTGGGGTAACTACAGAGAGACACTCTGGAGAGGAGCTGGAACATGAACAGTGGGAATGGGAACCAGGTGACAGGAAGCCTCCGTGGGAACCAAACCTGGGGGAGGGCTGGGCTTCCCATAGTAATGTGGGTCCATAGAGTGGAGCAAAGGGTAATCCAGAAGGCAAGGAAATTTAGGGACATTCCCATTGCATATGTGCAAGGGTGTTTAAGGCCATGTTATTTGTATCCAGATACCTCTACCTAAAGAATGACCTCAGACTCCCATTGCAACTCAGAATTCTCAAACACACTGTTGGCCCCAGCCAGCCCCAGCCCCTATAGCCGTCTGCTTTCTCCTCCTGCTTCTAGCGCTCTCCTGGCCATGAGGGAGCTTGTGTGCCTCATGGGAATGTCGCATATCTGTGTCCTAACTCTACCTCCATTCTTGCCCACCCCTTGGGCCTACAAGCAAGCACACCCGTGGCATGATCCATTTATGGAGAATGGATCAGGAAAAGGGCCCACAAAGGTCCAGAATGTGAGCTCTTTGAAGTAATTTGGGCAGGGAATTTGGAGGTACCCAGTGCACACTGGAAGAAAAAATTGGATATAAGGCCTTGAAAATGCTTTGCCTTAGCCGGGCGTGGTGGCTCACGTCTGTAATCCTAGCACTTTGGGAGGCTGAGATGGGTGGGTTGCTTGAGCTCACGAGTTCAAGACCAGCCTAGGCAAAAGCAAGACCCCATTTCTGTTAAAAATAGAAAAAAAAACTGAGGCAAGAGGATTGCTTGAGCCCGAGTTGGAGGTTACTGTGAGCTATGACGCTATGGCACTCTACCCAAGGCAATAGCTTAAGATTCTGTCTCAAAAAACAAACAAATAACAACAACAAAAAAAAACAATGCTTTGCCCTTTGTGACAGGGTGGCCTTTGGGGAGAGGTCTGGTTCAGTTATTGGATCAAATCCAAAAGAGCTTCCTGATGGAGACCTGGGCCTTGTTTTCCTGGGGGTTTCAGAAGTCTTATTGTGGTACAAGGATATCTGTATTTGAGAACATGTAAACCGATGATAAGAATGAGGAAAAAATACAATTTACAGATGTGAATAAAGAAAAAGGAGAAAATGAGATAGTGAATATATTACCCCCTAAATTACTAATATGGGTTTTAGTGCAAAACCTTTGGTTCACATATTTCCAGGGTGCTGGTGGGAATCTTTATTCCTAGTACCTATCTTCTCGGGCAACACCTGGCTAATAGCCAGCATTTATTGAATGCTCCCTATTTCCTAAACTTTGTTCCTATATGAGTTATTTCATGTGATTTTCATAGCTGCTCAGTGAGGGAGCTACACAAGGATGAGGAATGACCCAGATGTGGGCCCAGGTAGACCCGCATGAGAACCCCACTCCCAACCAATAAGTGACAATTTCCCAATTGGGTAGAAAATCTGGGAAAAGAACCTTAAAAATAAGCAATTTGGGTAAAAGTAGGGCCCCTTCTCCTAACTCAGGTAACGCGATGTCTCCTTTTCACCGGCAGCCTTCAGGTGAATATAGCCGTCCTTCCGCATTTGATCATATCTCTCTCTGGGCAGCCCAGTGTAGTGCAAAGAGAATATGCCTCAGGGACATGGAGACCGGAACTTAGCTTGCACCTGGGGGAGGGTCTTGTGATTGAGTCTGTTGAGGCAAATAAGGAGGCCATTAGCCTGAGGACATTCCTGTCACTGGGGCTCCTATGTAAGCAAACCAAAACTTAACTTAGAAACATTTCTTATAACTAACCAAGTAGAAAACAGAAGAAAACAAAAATGAGCTTTAGCCAATCACCAACAGCCAAGCAGCCAATTGGTTATAAACCTTGGGACCTCCCCTGGGACTGCAGGCATTTAAGGCAGTGGACCCACCCACTGTCTTGTACCCTAATAAGGCAAACAGCCGGCTGTAGCCGACCAGGCAGTCTCTTCAGTGTCTGCTGCTCACACAGCTAGAGCACGTTTGAGTGCTGCTCAGTGTAGGAATAAATTCTGCTACATCTGAGTTGTCTAAAGTTAAAAAAAAAGAAAAAAAAGTCTAAAACACTCCCCAATTGGGAGTCCAGGCCCTGTGACTAGCCAGATCAGAGTGGGCATTGCGCTTCCTGGCTCTGTGAAACACGCGTGAAACTGCTGGGAGTGAGAGAAGGTCTGTGTTAGGGAGACACACAGTCCAGCCCCGCTGCTTTGGACACGGAACCAATGACAGCTGATGACAATAGATGTGAGCAGAGAATACTTGACTGTCCAGGTGTCAGCGTGGACACCAGGCCTCCTCTAGCACCAGCAACAGCAGCGTGACACCAGTTCCTGCTCTACAGCCACCACCTCTGGAAGTGGAAGACCCCAGGGTGGGAATAAGGGGCAGGCGGAGGGTGAGCATCTGAGGTTCAGCTCTTGTGGTGCAATGTAAACAAGCATTTCAAGACTCCCCTTGAAATGAAGAACAACTTTGGAGAATGTTTAATATATTCGAGGGGGAAGCCCAGGGATAGACACTGAACTTGCTGATAATCTGAGGATATTCAAATGGGAGGCATTGTTTGTCCCCCCAAAGTATCATATGAGTTAGCTTGACTACATTTTGAGAATAGAACATTTGTACTGTGGCTCTGAAACCCTGGAATTATCACTTTGAACATTGGGGAAGAATTTAATTTAAAGATTGTTTCATTAAAGACACACCCAATGTTTAAATTTCCTTGCCGAGAGTTTTCCAGCCTGTTTCAACAGATCTGGAGACTGGGGTTCACTATTTCTGAAGCACCTCAGTTTACATTTGGAAAGCATGAATAAGATAGTATTTTAAAAATAAAGCGGACAGGCTTGGCACCTGCAGCTCAAGCAGCTAAGGCGCCAGCTACATACACCAGAGCTGGTGGGTTCAAATCCAGCCCGGGCCTGCCAAACAACAATGAAAACTACAACCAAAAAATAGCCGGGCGTTGTGGTGGGTGCCTGTAGTCCCAGCTACTTGGGAGGCTGAGGCAAGAGAATCGCTTAAGCCCAGGAGTTTGAGGTTGCTGTGAGCTGTGATGCCATGAGTTTGAGGTTGCTGTGAGCTGCGATGCCATAGCACTCTACCGAGGGCGACAACTTGAGACTCTGTCTCAAAATAAATAAATTAATTAATTAAATTAAATTAGGCGTACATTTGTCTGCTGGTAATGTCCACTCTTTTGTCTAGGTTCTACGTTCTAAGGCTATGTTTAATTTGTCTTCCACAAAATACTCTTCACAAATGTAAAAGCAGCTAGCATGTCTCTTTTCAAAGCTGTTCAGGTTAGTTTTCTTAACTATTCCTTGTAAGACAAATACCAAGGCCTTTTACCTCCTGATTTCTCTCCATGAGCACTTAGCAGTTGTGTCTTTCTTTGCCTTATAATTCTGGAATTAAATGCCATGCTTATGACTAAGAAGACAACAACCATAATACACACTTTTCTATCAATACAGACCAGGATATCACACTGGCTTTTTCCCCCTAATTTTTTGGTGGAAACTTCAAAATGGGTGTATACTGATAGAACTCCTGGCTGTATTTCCTAAATCATTTTCACACAAGGTATTGCTAAACCTGACTTTAGCTTTGCTTAAGGCACCCGTGCTATATGTAGTGAGACTCAAATGCCCTTAAGAGCATGGTCTAGCAAGGGAAGGAATAATCCGTATTATTAAATCCATGTTTCAATTCAAGACAATCTGTTTTCAGTTAGATGTTGTACCTTTTCATGAAGGAATGTTTAAATATCTTTTGAAATGTCAAAGAGCCTGCCAGATTCCCTAATATTTTAGAAAATGTGGTCTGCTAGGCAAATGTGGAAGAAGCATAAGGATTATAGGGTTTTTTTTGGGGGGGGGGGTTGCAGTTTTTGGCCGGGGCTGGGCTTGAACCCACCACCTCTGGCATATGGGGCTGGCACCCTACTCCTTTGAGCCACAGGCACCTCCCGGTATTTTTTGTTTTTCACATAAAATTTTGAATCAATTTTGCAGGATCTTTACAATTTCAGTTCTAAAGATTTAATGGATTCTTAGGAAAATATAGTGAGTATTTGTATTGAGTTTGATGACTATCAGGGAAATTACTTTTATCATCACAAGGAATATGCCTTAAAGTATAAAATTGTAATTCACTTTTTAGTTATTAAAGGTTTGAAAAAAGATTAAAATTAAAGTGTTAGTGATGTTTAGAAAACTTGGTAGGATTTTTCAAAGCACTAAATTGTTGCCCTGTTGGTCTAAGTGGCTTAGATAAGTACTCAGAACCTCAGAAATCAATGTTACACAAGAGAAGTGTCAGGTCTAAGATTAAAGTGCTTGGAGCTGCCAATGCTTGGGTATCTGGCACGGGATGAGAAATTTGTCAAGTTCTTACAAATATGTGAGTTTCTAGAGTTTGTTGGGTTTAAACAAATATCTGTGTCATTAAAAAAAAAAAAAAAATCTTACAATTAATCCAGCTGAAACTATTTTATTAGCCCCAAACAAATTACTTCATACTTCATCATTCTTTGGAATTGAAAATATTTTATCTCACATTTGGACTTGAGCTGGTTATAACCTTATCCAACATGTAATGCTAAAAAGGAAGAGTAAGGAATATTTTCAGCCAACTTTGGTGTTTACTTGAAATATTTCATTTTTCTAAAAGTGAAGATATGAAAGGCATTTTGAAAAAACAACTGAATAATATAGCTATTAAAGTAGTCACACTGTAAAAAGACACTTTGACGTAGCAGAGTATCTTGGAGTGGCCCTTTTCTTCCACCTTACCTGGAAGCAGGGTCTTGGGTGGAATTTCTGGGGGGTGAATTTGCAGACATAGGAAATGTTTTGTAGAAAGGTGAGCTGAGAAGTAAATGTGGTTTCCCTTCATCCTTTCCTGACCATAAATTCTGTCTCCTACTGATAGGCCCAAGCCCATTGTGACTGCAATGGAGAAAGTGCCTCCCCCACCACCCTACTCTCAGTAGGAGCTGGCAGCCCTCTGCTGTCTGCCCTGTCTTGCTCAGGTGAGAGCTGTCAACCCAGGGTCAGGCCAGCTGAGCGCATGCAGCTGGTGGGTTAGGAGGTAGAAACATTTTTGTTGGGAAGAGGGGTTGTCATTTCTGATAGACAAGCAATGTGTGGCATGCTGACAGTTGGCTAGGGGGACGGGGAGTCACCAAACAAGGATAATTAGCAAAGCGGCTCAGCGGAGGAATGAGCTGCCCTTACATGGACAGAGACTGGATGACATCTGGGGGCTGACGTCTGGGGGCTGCCCTCTGCTGACACCAGGCTTCCTTCTTCCTGAAGAACACGGACGGACGTTCTTTCTATGCTCAGTTCTGCCTGTGTGGACTCTCCCCCCCTTTTTTTTAGAGACAGAGTCTTTGTTGCCCTCGGTAGAGTGCTGTCACATCACAGCTCACAGCAACCTCTAGCTCTTGGGCTTAGGCGATTCTCTCGCCTCAGCCTCCCGAGTAGCTGGGATCCTTTTTTTTTTTTTTTTTTTTAGTGAAACCTTAATCTGGCCTGGAGGGCGGGCAAAACTGTAAATGTATATCTGAGTTTTTCTGTCCTCACCTAGACCAGTGGCTTCAGCATGCCAATATTGGAACCCTTCCCCTGAAGCGAGAATGACTCTTGTCTAGCTCACTCTGACACTTTCTACAACCAAATGACCTTAGAGAGAATGGCAATGATAACCTGTAATTAATAACAAACTGAAAATACTTATGTGGGTAGTCCCTCTGGGTTTTATACTTAAGATGAAGGAAACCCCAAAAAACAAAGATAATACAGGTAATTGAAATGCAATCCTTGGAAAAATAAAATAATGTTGGCTAAGTGTTGTTAATGCACATACTTAGAATACTTCGGAGTGAAATTTCCTCTCTCCCTCTCTTTTCTTTCCTTCCTTCCTTCCTTCCTTCCTTCCTTCCTCCCTCCCTCCCTCCCTCTCTCCCTCCCTTCCTTTTCTTCCTTCCCTTCCTGCCTTCCTGACTTCCTCCGATGAGGTCTTGCTCTGTCACCCAGGCTGGAGTATAGTGGCACAATCACAGCTGAATGCAGCCCCAGTTAAGTGATTTTCCTGCCTGAGCCTCCTGTGTAGCTGGGACTACAGGCTAGGGGTGAAATTTCTGGTATAAGAGAAGTATATATTTAGATTTAGTAGATATTGTCAAAAAGTTTTCCCACGCTGTTGGACTAAACCGGACTCCCACCGATTTATGAGAGTCCTTGTTGCTCTGTAGCTTTGCCAACACTTCGCATTTCTATTTGTTTTCATGTTTGAAAGTTATAAAATTTAATGTTTTTTTATTAGAAAAAAACCACATATATTACGTTTTCTTTTTGGTGTTTAACATTTTCATTTTTAGTGTGTATTAAAAAAAAATGAAAGGAAAGGTGCTTACTTTATATTTTAGAAATAAAATATAAAGAAAAGAAAAGGTGCAGAGAAAAGATGCTTACTTCATATTTTAGGAATAAAAAGATTTTGTGATTGGACTACAAAGCAAAACCCTAAACTCTATAGTGTGTATATGTTAACAAACACACCCCAAACAAACTGACTCACAAATGTTGAAAATAAAAGGCCAGGCAAAAATTAACCAGATAAATGCAAATAAATAGAAAGGAGGAGTTGCAGTTAATATCAGGCAAATTCAAGGGAGAACTGAAACTGAGTCTATAAACAATATTAAATGGCACAATTTAAAATGATAATATAACGTCTGTGGAAAGGTACGTTTATTATACATAGTGGCAATAGTCAAAGAACAGAAATGGTAGGAGATCCAAGGAGAAGTAGAAACACTTATGTTAGGAGACTTTAATTTGCATTTCTGGGTCCAAGGCAAATTAAAGTCTCCTAGCATACATGTATTTTGTTATAGCAGCAAAAACAGACTAAGACAGTGGTCCATACTTTTAGTTCTCTCTCTTTTTTTTAACACCTTAGTTCTGTTCTTGATTCAGAAATGAAAGTGAAAATTGGGGACATAATGAGATTGAAACCACTAAATACATCTACAAACATGTTGAATAGAGAGACAGGAAGATCCCACTCTTCTGCGCTGATGTATGCTGGCTGTGGAGGGAAATGGCACTCACCTGCAATTTGGAGTTTCCTGGGGTTTTTTTCTTTTTTTTTGAGACAGAATTGCCTGGGTAGAGTGATGTGATATCACAGCTCACAGCAACCTCAAACTCTTATGCTCAAATGATCCTTTTGCCTCAGCCTCCCAAGTAGCTGGGACTACAGGCACCTCCAACGCCGGCTAATTTTTTAGAGACAGGGGTCTCCCTCTTGCTCAGGCTGGTCTTGAACCCCTAAACTCAGGCAATCCACCTGCTAGGCCTCCCTGTGTGCTAGAATTATAGGCATGAGCCACTGCACCTGACCTAAAAACACTTTAAATGGGTGAATTTTATGGTATATGAATTATGACTCTATAATGGCCCGTTTTATGACAAATATTTTCATTTCTTTTCTTTCTTTCCTTTTTTTTTTGAGACAGAGTCTCACTCTGACAAGTTTTTTTTTTAATATCTCCTTTACTGTCCTGAGGCAAAATGCATAGATAATGCAACCTACGTATGCATGTTTTTAAAAAAATCAACATAATGCACTAACTGTAATATAAAGAGGAGATTAAAGAAAATAATTTGCATTAACCTGCTAGGGCTGCAAGAAGGAAATACCACTGACCATCATTGAACTGAAACATGGAGGTATAAGTCGGAGAGGGTGGCAGGCCCTGATTTTTCTGCAGCCTTCCCCTCTGGCCTGCGGATCTCGTCCTCCTTGCTGTGTCCTCACCTAGTCTAGCCTCTGTGTGTACTCATCGCTAGAGTCTCTCCGCTGTCCTAATCTCCTCTTCCCATGAGAACACAGATTGGATTAGGGCACACCCCGATGCCCTCATTTTAATATAATCACCTTGTAAGGGCCTCCATCTGCAAATTCAGTCACATTTAAAAATACCTAGTGGTTGGGCTACAGTGTGTGAATTTGGGAGGAACACAATTTAGCCCATACCACAGTTCATAATAAAATATTTCCCAGGGCATAGCTACATCAAAACAGTGCTTCTCAAATTTCAGTTATGCATATGAGTCCCTGAGAATCTTGTCAAAAACCCAGATCCTGATTCAGTAATTCTGAAGAGGGAGGAGATTCTGCTGTTCTCCTAAGGAAGCTCCCAGCTGAGACAGATGCTGCTGGACCTTGGACAGCAGAGAGGCATTCAAAGACATAAAGTTGTCAGATCCTTGTACCTACTTGCAATCAGCAGGAATGAACGTAAGGGAAGAAAATCAGAGGATATTCTAAAAAAAAAAACAAACAAACAACAACAGAAAAATGAAATAATAGGGGGTCAAATGTGTTACATTTGTAGATGTCAAAAGAAAAACAAATTCAGTGAGGTAGGGATCACATTTGCTAAGACATGGCTGGGCACCCATGCTCAGTGGTTAGGGCTCCGGCCACATGCTCTGGGCTGGTGGGTTTGAACCGGCCTGGGCCTGCTAAACAAACAAACAAAAAATTTGCTAAGACAACCTGCTGGAGAAAATGAGCAGACGTGATAGCCTCACAAATGAGCAAGTGAATAGTGTAATTATAGCCCACCAGGGCTGTCAGATTTCCAAAACTACTTTGGAAAACATTTTTGATGCCATTACCCTATGTCAACATTACAAGAGCCACAAGGGGATGCCTAAAATGTGTCATCAGTGATAAAGTGTTTTTTTAAAAGGGAAATAATGAATCACCAGTAATAGCTCCTTTTCTACTTCATTAGCAATTCTTTTAGAATTGTCATCATGATCACACAGAAAGTTCAGAATTAGTAAATTACTTGATTATTTAGAGAGAAGTCTTCATTTATCTTTTCCCATAACCATCTTCCTCTAAATTACAGAGTTCTGTGGGTGGTGTTTTTTGGTTTCTTGCAAAAAAAAAACAGTAAAACACTTTTCATTATTAAAAGCTATCCAATTACCACTGGAGTTTATCTAAAGTAGGTTTACTGTGGTGGAACTCTGGAAAGGTACAGCTAGGACTACAATAATTCTTTATTGTGTGAGACATTTCCACACACCGCAGGTGGTCTAGTGTTGCTGGCTCCACCAATTACACCTATTACATGCTGGAGTGGCATTTCCAATCACTCTACAAATTTCCAAAACACACTATAGGATAGAGGATAGCCCTGTTGGCCATCACGATGTAGATCATCAGTTAGACCCGACTAAACTCTAGATCTCAAAAGATTTAATGCAAATTCCAAACATCTGACTTGAAACCAGACATTTAATATAGCAAAGCAGTCAACACCTCACCACTGTCTTGTAACTTTCATGTGGAAAGGTCAGGCTCTGGAAAACTCTGATGTATTTGCTTGGGTTTATCACTAAAATCCTAGGTACTGGGATACCCAGTGAAAGTACTTCCCCTACAAACTGGAAATACAGGAACAGCGGCTTCTCTTCTGGTAATTTGTTTTACCCAAGCACCAGCCTCTGCTGTTCTCTTTTAAGCATAACACACATGAAAACACTTTGTTTAACTCCACTTTATTTGCAGCATTTCCTAGCATGTCATCTGGAAGATGGGACCACATTTTGTATCATAATTGTCATGCTTAATTACCCTATCCTGAATGAGGTAACTCCAGGGGACCATCTGTTCGGAGAATAACTGGATGAACACTTCAGAGAAAATACGTGAAAAGGGGAATTCATGTGATAAACAGAACAGCGCTAAGACACAGAAGAACACATTGAATTGATTTGGAAGGTTTCTTCAACACTTCCTTACCATAGCATCTGTATAAAATTATGTGATGTGCATGTATTGGACCCTATGATTTGCAAAACTATAAATTGGTGGACTCTGGCTCATTTGTCTGTGGCAAGAAATTTAACCTGGAGCTCAAGATCCAGATGGATTAATGGCATCAACAAATTTACTCTCACAGCCTTAGTAAATTATGAAGGAGAAATTCAGATACTAAGTTCCTTTGTTCACAAGATGTTCTTTTATTTATTTCTTATTTCAGATTAATGTGAGGGTGTGAACAATTAGGTTACTATGTTTGCTCTTGTTAGGTAGAGTCCCTGTTGTAGCTGTGTCCTGCACCCAGAAGGTGTGCCATGTACCCTGAACTTGTGCCCGGTCAGGGTACACGGCACACCTACCCGGTCCCTCCCCCCCACCCCCCAACTTGAATTGAACTGAGTCTTCCTCTTGTGCGAGTGTGTCTTAGATCGTCTGCTGGCTTCATGTTAGCATTGAGGACATTGGATACTTGCTTTTCCATTCTTGTGATACTTTACTAAGAAGAATGTGTTCCAACTCCATCTAGATCACAAAATGTTCTTTTAACATAAGCTAAAGCCATTTACGTTTGCAATGTCTGTCACGATCATACTTGAGTTAAACATTAAAGCAAATGGATCACATTTTAATTGTTTGCTGTATTTTATTTTAAGACATCTACTGTGCTCTGTGATGTGTAGAATACAATCTGAATGAGTGGACCACAAAACATTAGCAATGATCACCTCTGGAAGCTGGGGTTATATATGGTGTTTATGTTGTTCTTTTTGTTTTTCTGATGTTTTTTCCTACTTTTTTTTTTTTTTTTTTTGAGACAGAGTCTCACTTTGTTGCCCTCAGTAGAGTGCTATGGCATCACAGTTCACAGCAACCTCCAACTCCTGGGCTTAGGCCATTCTCTTGCCTCAGCCTCCCAAGTAGATGGGACTACAGGCGCCCACCACAACGCCCGGCTATTTTTTTTGGTTGCAGTTTGGCCAGGGCCGGGTTTGAACCTGCCACCCTCAGTATATGGGGCCAGTACCCTACTCACTGAGCCACAGGTACCGCTCTGTACTTTTTTGTCAACGAGTAAGTCTTACAGTTAGAAAAAAAGTTAAAGTTTGGTTTTTTTTTTTTAAAGTAATGCATTCCTAGCACAATGTTAACCAAAGCTTGTTTAAACATGTTTTACTACAAGGAAATAAATGCCAACCTGTAACAAGAAGTTCAGAAAATAATGCATTGAAAAAATTAAAACCATAATACCTTCCGATGAAAATTATAATCCAGGCTGTAAACAAAACTTTGCTATTACAAATTAAGTTTAAGCTGGGGGGGTGGGGCGGTGACTCACACTAACACGCTGGGAGGCCAAGGCAGGTGGATTGCTTCAACTTAAGAGTTCAAGACAAGCCTGAGCAAGAGCAAGACTCTGTCTCTACCAAAAATAGAAAAACTAGCCAGGTGTCATGGCTGGCACCTATTTAGTCAGTCCTAGCTACTCAGGAGGCTGAGGCAAGTGGATTGCTTGAGCCCAGGATGTGAGACTGCTGTGAGCTATGACACCATGGCACTCTACCCAGTGTGATAGAGTAAAACTCTGTCTTAAAAAAAAATAAAATAAATAAAGTTTAAAATTAATTTCCTTTTCTTTCAAAAGACTGCACCATGATAGTGCTTTGAATTTCTGTTTAAAGGCGACACCGGTAGCTCAGTGGGCGTCAGCCACATATTCTGAGGCTGGCGGGTTTGAACCCAGCCCTGGCCAGCTGAAATCAACAATGACAACTGCAACAAAAAAATAGCTGGGTGTTGTGGTGGGCACCTGTAGTCCCAGCTACTTGGGAAGCTGAGGTGAGAGAATTGCTTAAGCCCAAGAGTTTGAGGTTGTTGTGAGCTGTGACACCCTGGCACTCTACTAAGGGTGACATAGTGAGACTCTGTCTCAAAAAATAATAATAAAATAAATAAATTTCTATTTAAAAATCTAATTTAACATCAGTTAGAATATCTTTTTTTTTTTTTGAGACAGAGTCTCACTATGTCTCCCTGGAGTCACAGCTCACAGCAACCTCAAGCTCTTAGGCTTAACGATCCTCTTGCCTCAGCCTTCCAAGTAGCTGGGACTACAGGCGCCTGCCACAACGCCCAGCTATTTTTTGGCTGTAGTTCTCATTGTTGTTTGGCAGGCTCAGGCTGGATTTGAACCCGCCTGCTCCAGTGTATGTGGCTGGCACCCTAGCCACTGGGCTACAGGTGCTGAGCCAGTTAGAATATCTTTAAGGTACAATTTTTTCTTTAGAGCCATTTCTGAGGAACTAGTTTTGAGGTGGTTGTAAAAATTGTAGATACAGTAATTGCCAATAGCCAGATATCACTGGGTCTCTATGGGCCTCTAGTGTGAGATCCATAGAGTGGGTCTACTGTCTGTTTTTTTGTGTGTGTGTGCGCTGGAATTACAGGTATGAGCTACTCTAATATCCCATGTGGACAAACTTTTCTAAACACACACACATCATATAGCAGAGTTCTTAAAGTATGATTCTGGGATACCTAAGGGTCCCAGAGGACTTTTAGAGTGGGTCTATGAGGTCAAGGTTATTTACATGCTAGTATTCAGACATCATTTGCCTTTCACTCTCCTTCCCTGGGTGCCATGGTATTTTTGGAAGGTGTTGTAGAGCAGCACAGTGAATGCAGAAGTGAGACTCCAGCTGCCTTCAATTAAACTCGGCATTAGAGCTGTGCAAAGTCAGCCACTGGTTAAATTGTTTTTTCTTTAAAAAAATGTAGGGTGGGTGTGGTGGCTCAGGCCTATAAGCTTAGCACTCTGGGAGGCTGAGGTGGGTGGATTGCTTGAGTTCAAGAGTTCAAGACCAGCTTGAGCAAGCGCAAGATCCCCATCCCTTAAAAAATAAAGAAAATAGCCAGCTACTAGGAAAGCTGAGCCAAGAGATCTCTTGAGTGCAAGAGTTTGAGGTTGCTATGAACGACGATGCAATGGCCTTCTCTCTCTCAAAAACAAAACAAAACAAAAAAAAGGTTGTTAGCTTTCTTTCTTTCTTTTTTTTTAATAGTTAACTTTCTTTCTTTCTTCTTCTTCTTCTTCTTTTTTTTTTTTTGAAGTTTTTGGCCGGGGCCGGGTTTGAATCCACCACCTGCCACCTCCAGTATATGGGACTGGCGCCCTACTCCTTTGAGCCACAGGCGCTGCCCCTAGTTAACTTTCTTTAAACTGAAGACAGATGGAGTGGGTTCCTGCTTGTGATCCCAGCACCCCAAAGAGGCCAAGGCAAGACGATTTGGCGTGAGGCCAGGAGTTTGAGACTCCATTGGGTTATGATTGTGCCACTGCATTCCTGCCTGGGCAACATATCAAGATTTCATTTCTATTTCTTTTTTTTTTTTTTTTTTTTTTTAATTTCCCAGGTCTTGCTGGAGAGACCTTATTTCTAAAAAAATTTTTTTTAATTAGCTGGACCCGGTGGCATTCACATTCCAGCCTGGGTGACAGAGTGAGACTTTGTTGCTAAAATAATAAAAAATATAAAATGTTATATGACATATAAGTTTACTATCTTCAAATAACTTTAATAAACTTTCCTTTTGGTTTTAATTTCTAATATAGTAAATATCAATAGCTACAACTCACTTAAAAACTTTTTTTGAGGTCCTCAATCATTTTTAAGAATGTAAATAATTCCAAAGATCAAAATATTCAAGAAGCACAATCTGAACTTGGAAAGCACAGATAGCTCAATATGTGAACATAATTATTGTTAGAAATAAGTTAGAAATGAGCTTCCAGCAGTGCTTTGTTGTGTTTTCTTCATTGAAGGAACACACCAGTGTAGAATGGGCACTTGTTCCAATTGTTAACTTAATGAATAAGTTAACTCAGTGGGGCAGGACACAGGACTCTGTCACAGAAATACAAAGTACATGAGGTGTCTTCAGTTGGACAAGTGCTCAGAAGCATTGAACTTGATTGTGTCATGCTCTTCATGGCTACAATTAGCCCCGACCAGTGGTTCTCAACCTTCCTAAAGCCGCTGCCCTTTAATATAGTTCCTGTGGGTCGAGAACCACTGGGGCCCTAGACGGTCATTGATGAAATGCTAATGTGCAGGAAATTGTAATGGTAGAAATATTAAATTATGAACAAACCCAGCCAACTAGCAGGTAACCAGATTGAGAACCGATAGTCCCTCCATACAGAGGAGAAACATCATTTAAACACACGTTGGTTTTCTTTTTTTAATGTTATAATTCAGAGAGATGAGACAGTGAACGTGTATACTTAGACACATGAATTTTTAACATTTTCATTATGGAAAATTTGAAATATATACAGAAGTAGATATAGAGCACACCAAACACCATGTGCTTTGTACCAGCTTCAACAATTATCAACATTTTTCTAATATTGTTTCATCTTTTCCCCTTTTCTTTTTTGCTTTTTTAAACCTTTTTTTTTTGAGACAGTTTCACTATGTTGCCCTTGGTTGAGTGCTGTGGCATCACAGCAGCCTCAAACTCTTGGGCTTAAGTGATTCTCTTGCCTCAACCTCCCATGTAGCTGCCTGCCACAAGGCCCAGCTATTTTTTGCGGCAGGTGTCATTGTTGTGTAGCTGGCCAGGGCTGGGTTTGAACCTGCCACCCTCGGTGTATGTGGCTGGCACCGTAACCACTGTGCTACAGATGCCGAGTCATTTTCCCCTTTTCTTTAGCAGGAGTTTTAAAACCAAATTTCAGACATTGTATTATTTCATTAATTGCTAATAAATAAAGACTTTAAAAATTATATTAATAAAATGAACCTTAATGTCTTTTTATTTTCTAATATCCAGCCCATGTTCAAATTTTCCTGATTGTTTCAAAAATATTTGTGGTGCTGAGTTTTTGTTCTTTTGCTTCAGGATCATATAAGCTCCGCCCATTTCCTTTGTCTCTGAACTATCTTTAATCTCATTTGTTTGTTGAAGAATCTAGGTAATACATGAATTATTAAATTTTATCATCAAGTAAGTAAAGAAGCACAAGAGAAAGATAAGGATACTAACCTTATTTTAAAACATAATAGATTCAAGTTAGATTCAGCCCAGAATCTCTAGCTAAAATTAGACTGGGAGATAAAATACCACATTCAAATAGAGTAAATTACTTTCTCAAGCACAGTTACTTTGGTTACTTCTCTTTCCTCTTCTGTCACCTGAGGAAGAATGGGGGGCAGTAAAAGAATGTAATGGCTGAGGCAGGAGGGCCAGGAGGTCACACTGATGTCCGGGTAGTCTATTTAAAAAAGACAGTTTCAAAAGAGGGCTTTAAGTTCCAGCCTCCTGTAATTTCAGAGTGCTGGCTCCTTGCACGCCATTCCAAGCTATTCCATTTAGTTATTCTGGAATTAATTTGAAGGTGCTCTACCCAGATCATTTTTAGGACTCAGGAACCCCTGCCCCTGCTGTAGGGACTGCCAATGGAAATTACCCTCAGCTGCAGGGAGCTGCCTTTTCCAAGGCCTTCCCAGAGGGCGGCCACCCAATTTCTTTCCAGTCAGTCATACTTATCAGCGTCCCATCTATGCTTGCAGAGATATTCCAGGCAGTTATAAAGATATGTATATATTCTGTCCCTCCCACTTATTATTTTTATACAAATGATAGCTTACTACATACCGTATTTTCCTTTTTTCTTTTAATCATACATCTTGCAAAGCTGCCTTATTATTATTATTTATTTATGTATTTTTTTGAGACAAGGGTCTTGCTCTGGGCAGACTGCAATGGCCTCATCACAGCTCACTGCAACTTTAAACTTTTGGGCTCAAGCGATCCTCCTGCTTCAGCCTCCCAAGTAACTGGGACTACAGGGGTACATACTATTATGCCTGGCTAGTTTTTCTATGTTTAGTAGAGATGAGGTCTTGCTCTTGCTCAGGCTGGTCTCCCACTCTGAGTTGAGCAATTCTCTCTTCTTGGCCTCCCAAAATGCTAGGATTACAGGTGTGAGTGACCACAGATTTTTAATGCGTGTTTATAATGGGTGTACCACAATTTATTTGATCATTACTCTAGTATTGTGGTAAATATAAGTTGTTTTCAGTCTGTTGCTATTACTTACCATTCTGTAGTACATAACCTTGTATATATTCAGAAATATGTGATGACATCTCTAGAGTACATAGGTAGAAGTAGAATCACTTGGCCAAAGGGTATATGCATTTAAAATAATAATAGGTGTTGCCAAATTGCTCTCCATGGAAGGCATGGAGAATGCTATTTCCCTGGATTCAAGCCAATGGCTTGAGTTATTATCCTTTTTGATCTATATCAATCTTATAATTGTATAATTATAGCTTTAACTTGCTATTTTGAACAACATTAAGTGTCTTATGTTTAAAAGGCATCTATTCGAGGTGGTTCACACCTGTAATCCTAGCACTCTGGGAGTCTGAGGCAAGTAGATTGTTTGAGCTCGGAAGTTCAAGACCAGCCTGAGCAAGAGTGAGACCCCGTTCCTAAAAAATAGCCAGATGTTGTGGCGGGTGCCTATAGTCCCAGGTACTCAGGAGGCTGAGACAGGGGATTGCTGGAGCCCAAGAGTTTAAATGAGATTCTGTCTTAAAAAAAAAAGTCAAGGCTTGGCGCCCGTAGCTCTGTGAGTAGGGCGCCAACTGCATACACCAAGGCTAGTGGTTTCGAGCCCAGCCAGGACCTGCTAAACAACAATGGCAACAACAACAACAACAACAACAACAACAAATAACCAGGCATTGTGGCGAGCACCTGTAGTCCCAGCTACTTGGGAGGCTGAGGCAAGAGGATTGCTTAAGCCCAAGAGTTTGAGGTTGCTGTGAGCTGTGAGCTGTAACGCTACAGCACTCTACTGAGGGCAACATAGTGAGACTCTGCCTCAAAAAAAAATTCAAATCACTCCTCTGCTCAAGAGCTGCAAAGTCTCCTCATGTGGCTCAGGGCACAAGCTGAAGTCCTTGCAGTGGCCTATGGTCCTCTGTGATCTCTGTGACCTCCAGCTTCATCTCCCCCGCACGCAGCCTGGCTTGCTCCACTCTCTTCTCATCTATTACTTCAGCACAGTAAGCTCCTGCCCCTGGGCCTTTGCACATCTCGTGCCTCTGTGAAATCCTTTTCCGTCAGCAGCCACAAGCTCTTTCAGTGTTTGCTCAAATGTCACCTCTCAGTGGGATCCTCTGCATAACCACCCTGCTTACAGTTTCCCGCATACCCCACCACTCCCAGCACTCCTTACCCGCTCCCCACTCTATTTTTCTCCACAGCTGGCATCACATGTGACATTCTGTACGTGTTGCTGATTTATTTCTTCAGTGTCTTCCTGTCTTATTCCTGCCCCCAACTTTAAATCCCTGAGGGCAGAAGTTTATTCCTGTTATGTTCACTTCAGCATCCCTTACCCTCAAACCTTACCAATCAGGTAACTGTGATTGAATGCATCTAGAATTGTCCCCAAAGGATTTATTTATCTAATTCAATTCCACCAAAGTGTACTGAAAATAGTTACGGGAGTGCTTGAAACAGTGGTGGCTGTGAAGAAAATCAAAGCTGGATTTTCCTGATATGGAAAACATTTCCAAGGAGAAGAGGCATTTAAGAGTCTCCAGCTAGGCATGGTAGTTCATGCCTATAATACCAGCACTTTTGGAAGCTGAGCAGGAAAATCACTTGAGGCCAAGTGTTCAAGACCAGCCTGGGCAGCATAGCAAGACTCTGTTTCTGAAAAATAAATAAATTCTTCTAAAAGCTTGAATAAAATTTGAATGGAAAGGAAAGGGCTGGCTCAGCGCCTGTAGCTGAAGTGGATAAGGTGCCAGTGACATACATCAGAGCTGGGGGTTGAATCCAGCCTGTGCCTGCCAAACAACAATGACAACTACAACCAAAAAAAATAGCCAGGTGTTGTGGCCGGCACCTGTAGTCCCAGCTACCTGGGAGGCTGAGGCAAGAGAACTGCTTAAGCCAGGAGTTGGAGGTTGCTGTGAGCTGTGATGCCACAGTACTTTACCCAGGGTGACGGCTTGAGGATCTGTCTCAAAAAAAAAAAGAAAAGAAAGAAAGAAAGGAAAACTTCCTTTCCTTCTATGGAGTAGAAGACATAACATGAAGAAAGACACGTATGTAAGAAAGCCCAAGCGTGTCCAGGTAGTGACAGTTGAGTTGGTGTATGAAATCAGTATTAGGGAACAAATGCAGGAAAAGTCAATTTTAAGCTTAATTTTAAGAGATATCAGGGGAAGATTATACTGAATTACATGTGCAGGAGTTCTCAGTAGTTACTGAGAAGAAACAAGCTAAAATAAATAGTATGGAAATGGTTTAAAATGCCTAGCCTTCTCAAGGTGCACAGGGGCTGGAAAGGGCTCCCCGTGGGCTCAGTGAGCGAGTCTGGGGTAATTAAGAGCTGATGTGTTCAGGGAGGAACTAGGTGAAGACCCTGTGCACACCAACCAGGCATAAAGTGGCAAGTGAAGGATGGGGGAGGAGAGACAGAGGGAGCGAGGTTTGACGTCTGGGGGCCACTGTTGATTCCTCGTAGAACCCGGTCTCCCTCGGACCCGTCAGTATCTTCTGTAGAGGTTTAATGTGTTTGTCTATTAGGAGACTTTGAGATCATTCTTTTCTCAGCAGAGAAAGCAACAAGGCCTTAGCTCTCAGTTCTAAAGGAAACAGCTGTTCTTTTTATACCGGTAGTAGGAGGACAAGGATTGAACACTGGGGAGCCAGGTCTGTAGCAAGTAGAATGAAGCAAAATACTGGATAACAGCCTGAAGAGATCATCTCCATTTTCTGTCCCTTTAAGTGCTTTATGCAGGGGTGTCCAACCTTCAGCCTGTGGGCCACATGCTGATTTTGTGAGGACTTTTTGTGCCCATCTGTGATGTCTTGTAAAGCATGTACGGACCTATTTTTTTGCTAATCAGCTTTCATTAGTGTTTGTGTGTTTAATGTGTGGCCTAAGACAATGCTTATTTTTCCAATGGGTGGCAGAGAAAAAAAAGACTGGACACCCCTGCTTTATGGGATGTCATTGCTTAAGCTGCAGCTGACGCCTAAAACTTAACAAAAGCTTGCATGGCTGTTCAGCAAGGCATAGTCCAAAAGCCTGACTGAATCTGATAGCTCCCGGCCCACCTCTGGGGAATGCACATCATCCTCACCCATGGGCAAGTCAGCCCAGTAAAAACGGGCATATCATATAATAGGTAAGACATAGGCAGCCCAGAAAAAGTCAAAGAAAACCCAGCTGCTCTCCAATCCATTTCTTATCTGCACTTGGCCTAGGTTGCTTACACAAATGCGAAGGGATTGGTTAGGCCAGGCCTGGTGGCTCACACCTGTAATCTTCACAGTCTGGGAGGCTGAGGTGGGGGGGATTGCTTGAGCTCAGGAGTTTGAGGTCAGCCTGAGCAAGAGTGAGAACCATCTGTACTAAAAACTAGAAAAATTAGCCAGGTGTTGTGACAAGTGCCTGTAGTCCCACCTTCTCAGGAGGCTGAGGCAAAGGGAGCATTTGAACCAGGAGTTTGAAGTTGCTATGAGCTAGACTGATGCCAGCGCACTCTAGCCTAGGCAACAGAGTAAAACCCTGTCTCAAAAAAAAAAAATATTAGTTAAATATCTTCTCCGATATAAAAAAGAAAATCTATGTGATTCAGAGAAACAGAGTGACAGAAGACTTTGCATTCACCAGGAAAATATTTATCTGTGGAAATTTTCCTTTAATAATTGTTTGCCTTCTGAATGACTTCCTTTAAGCTTGTCATGTTTTCTCACTATGTCAACCTCAGTAGAGTGCCATAGCATCATACCTCACAGCAACCTCAAACTCTTGGGCTTAAGTGATTCTCTCGCCTCAGCCTCCCAAGTAGCTGGGACTACAGGCGCCCTCCACAACGCTGGGCTATTTTTTGTTGCAGTTGTCATTGTAGTTTAGTGGCCCGGGCCAGATTCAAACTTGCCAGCCTCAGTGTATGTGGCCTGTCCTGTAACCACTGTGCTATGGGCGCCAAGCCTAAGCTTGTCGATATTGATTGATTGATTGATTTTTTAAATTAAAGCTTGTCAATTTTTAAAAAATTATTACTGAAACTAGTATTTACAAAATTTTACTGGAACACACAGCCTTGACCATTTGTTTATAAAGGAATGAAAACTTTAATCAGTTTGCAGTTCAATGTTCGTTAATTCCTCATTCTCAGCTAGAGCTAGGCATCACTGATGTGGCTGTGGCCAGGTGCCCTGGAGTATTTCTTGGAGTTGGCAAGCACAGCCATTTCCCGCTGGACTTTCTTGGCCCAATTTCTCACTCCTCCGGAACATAAAGCACCCCCAATTACTGGCCTCATTGAACGGAGTATTTGAGCTGTTTGAGTCAACTTGCTTACATCTAGCATCAACAGCAAAGAACCTAGTGTCTTTGATTCATCTCTAAATTTTAAAATTCAATAATAAAAGAGACTCAGTGATTAAAAGGTTTGTTACAGGCCAGGTGCAGTGGCTCAAACCTGTAACTCTGGCACTCTGGGAGGCCGAGGCAGGTGGATTGTTTGAGCTCATGAGTTCCAGACCAGCCTGAGCAAGAACAAGACTCCACCTCTACTTAAAACAGAGAAACAACAACAATAACAACAAATAAAATAGAAGAACTATCCAGGCATACTGGCGCATATCTGTAGTCCCAGCTTGGTAGGTTGAGGCAAGAGGATCTCTTGAGTCCAAGAGTTTGAGGTTGTTGTGAGCTATGACACCACGGCACTCTCCCCAGAGTCTCACTCTGTCTTGAAAAAAAAAAAAAAAAAAACAAGTTTATTACATGTTAAATTTAGTGGAATATTTAATGCACTGAAATTCTAAACTCCCATTCCTCTCAGTCTATAAAGAACTGCTGGCTGGATATTTCTTGAAGAGACTTCATTTTAGTACAATACAGAGAATCATTAAATATAAGCAGTAGAAAGGCTTCCAGTGACCCTATTGTCCCCGTTCACATTTTATTTTACAGGCGATGAAACTGAGGTAAAGTTACGTTTTACCAGACCCTGTATAGGCTGGTAGAGCAACCAGAACTGGAAACCAGTTCCTCGGATCCAGTGGCCTTTGAACTCTACTGTGATTACTATAGAATAATTAAGTGACACTATTGAGCAACATAATCCTCAGGTAGAATAACTCATGAGCAATTCAGACATTTTTCAGAGGAAATGTAACAGAGAATTTGTATCAGAAGAGGCCTTTGGAAACACCCAGTTCACTTTCCTACTACATCAGAAATCCTGGTAGCGTTCACAGGTAGAGAGTATACTCACTCGTGTGAGTACTACCAGCTGCTGTGAGAAAACAACTCCCAAACCTTGGTGACTGAGTACAGTGCAAGTTTCTTTCTCATCCAGTTAATATTGAGGGCGCTCCTGACTGGTCTTCACCTTCCGTGTGGTGATTCAACAGCCCAGGCTCCTTTCAGCTGGTGGCTTCTGTGCTCTAGGGTTTCCGTATCCTCTGCACACAGGAGGAGGATGGGGAAAGAACAAGCAGAAAGTCTTCTTAATCTTCTTGGTCTTGAGAGAATACACCTGCCTCCTCTCATGGCCATTGCTGGGTATTCACATGGCCCTGGCTAGTTGCAAAAGAGGCTGGGAAATCTGGCCCGTGACTGGACGTTGCCTTTGGACACTATGGAGGCGGGAACACAAATGTTGATGACCCCTCCCAGAAGCAAGGGTGCTGGGTCTCAACCCCTGTGTCAGTCAGTAGTTGACTATCTGGGAGTGGGGATTGCATTAACACCCCATCATCCCTGCTTAGGTATTAATAGTTCCCCTCAGCCAAATGCAAGCACAGGTGTAAACCATTAGCAGCCAACCTCTGGCACACCAGCCTGTAATGGAGATTAGGAGGGCACCGACAGCATCTGCTCGGGTCTACCCCATGACCACTCACTCTAACTGTTTCTTAGGTTAATGTCATTCCATCTGGCTGCAGCTCACCCAGGATTCTGGCTGGTGAGATTTCGGATGTTCTGAGCACTTATGGTGGCTTAACAACCCTGACTAATGTAGCTGGTCCTGAGGCTGTGATAAATACAGTTACACGCAAGATGAGTTGTCACTCCTCCTGGATGCAGAGGATATGGAAAGAGGTCTGAGATAATCATTTTGCCGCCAGTACCTGGTTGGTTTCCTCCAGGGCCCCTCCGCTCCTGGTGGCTGGATACACAGCAATGCAGCAATGGTGGCTGGATCAGCTTTGGTGGGAGGGAACCCCTGCTGCTGAGCTCACACGTAGCCTCCACGGCTGCCAGCGGCGCAGGGACTGGCGTGGTGGGGAGGGAAGCTGGCCAGCATTCACTGGGCGACCCTCCCTGCACCGTGATTTTTCCGAGCCTCGGATGCAGTGGATACTCCCTGGTGGACATCAGCCGGGTGGACATTTCTTGCTCACTCTTGTTGACCCACACGCTTTTCCTCCAGACATTCTTCTTATGATTTTTTTCAATCTTGCTCTTTTCAAGCCCCAAACTGGACCATTTGCCACTTTCCATAAACTATGTAAATGCTTTTGTGAGCCCATTTTCCTCTCCACACTAAAATAACCAGGACCCCAATCTGAAGTTCTGGTCACTAGCAGAATTTGCTTCTGCCATTGTCTTTCAGCCCCTGGGATCTATTTTTTGCCTATAACAACATGTCAAGGCCAGGATTTTTCTTTCTGCATCGACTGGTCTTAGGGAACTTCATGAAGCTGTAGGTATGAGCTAAAGAGTAGTATATGAGCTGGGGAGCAGTGGTGATATGGTGGGTGGGAGGGCAGCCTGAACCACTTTTTCATACTACTTATTTATGGTTTTTGGACTAGCTTGAGCTCATTTTCAGATGTACCCTTTTCATCTTATGATAGAATGCTCCTAGTACACTAAAAAGAGACAGAGTGTTGCTCTGTCACCCAGGCTGGAGTACAGTGGCATTAGCAGAGCTCACAGCAGCCTCAAACTCCTGGCCCCCAGCCATTATACCTCAGCCTGCCAAGTAGCTGAGACTGTTGCTGTGCTGTCATCACATTTGACTGATTCTTAAAATTTTTTGTAGAGATGGGGTTTTGCTGTTGCCCACGGTGGACTTGAACTCCTGGCCTCAAGTGATCCTCTCTTTTTGGCCTCCCAGATTGGAAGGATTACAGGCATGAATCATCATGCCTGACCTGCTGTATTTAATCTTATGATGTAGTAGGTCATGATAGGCAGCTCTAATTTCATTATCATTTAATATTTCATAATCAGACAGCCTCTTCCAGGTCTCAATAGTATGTTAGAGCTGAGCAACAGAGTATGACCTCATCCCTACAAAAAACAGAAAAATTAGCCAGGCAAGGTAGCATGTGCCTGTAGTCCCAGCTACTTGGAAGGCCGAGGCAGGAGGATCTCTTGAGCCCAGGAGTTTGAGGTTGCTGTGAGCTATGATTGTACCATTGCCTTCATGCACAGGCAAAAGAGTAAGACCCTGGCCTGGCCCAGAACCCTACAACGATGTCCTGCACCTCTTGTATTTGAACTTTCCAAATATTTCGCATAGCATCTTTATCTACTACAGACTCATCTAGTACTTAAGAACCTCCTGGGTCACATGGCCCCAGCAGCAGCGTCTCTTGTACAGTGCGGAGCCTGCTGGGCTTCACTTTAACAAGTTACCTTCCTCCTTATCCGTAAGTGAGTGACAGCGCTATTGCCCAAATGTGGTATATTTTACCTCCAAAATGCAAAGTGGCCTACTCTGTGCTTTTTCTTAGTGGCAGAAGATACAAAGTATACTAACTTGTCTCTTACTAGATAGAAGATGCCCTCACACGTTCCAGAACGCAGGACCCCTAAAAACTTCACCAACATGGCAGTCTCCTTCACTCCTTTTTTAGGGTTCCCTTCCACCTCCCGAAGTGCATGGGTCTTATCAGCAAACCAGAGTACTCACCACTTCCTTTTTAGCAGATTCACCTGACATCATGGTATCCACAAAGATGACAAATGTGAACTTTTGTGGCATGTTCACATGATCTGGGTCCCTTTGCGCTGCATTGTGACAGAGAATAGGAGAGTTAACATAGCCCTTGGCAAAGTTGTGAATGTATACCATTGCCTATTCCTTGTAAATGCAAACTCCTTCGGATTCACCTAGATACATAAAAGAATGTAGTCTAATAACAGAATACCACCTCACAAAGTCTACATTAACCTGTTCTAGTAAGGATACCACATACAGTCTGACAGCTTTAATCAGGGCTACTGTTGGGTGAGTTGCTGGTATTCCATTTCATCTGCCACAGTTCATTTGATTTTTGCAGATACTAACCTATTAAATTAAACAGGGACATGTGTGTGGGAATCATTGTCTCTATTCCTTAAGTCCTTGATGATGGCACTAATGTCTACCCTTCCACCTAGGATACAATTTAGTTTTCATGGGCGGTGCCTGTGGCTCAAAGGAGTGGGGCTCCGGCTCCACATACCGGAGGGGGTGGGTTCAAACCCAGCCCTGGACAAAAACTGCAAAAAAAAAAAAAAAAAAAATTTCAGTTTTGCTGTTTGTTTTCATTTTTTAGCTTTTTATTTTGAAATATTAGACTCACAAGAAGTTGCAAAATAGCACAAGCAGCCTGTATGCTCAGATTCCCTGTTTCCTCCAATCATCTCAAATGCCTGAGCCATTCCACAAAGTAATGCAACCCCTTCCAACTATATCCACCCAGTAAACTACAGGTGAACATCGCAGCAATGACATCAGGCAAGTCAAGGACTGGCAATAGTCTTCCATCACTGACGCGGAGTCCTCACTGCCATCTAGTGGACGAGTGATCTAACATCCAAATGTAGATCCAGTCAACTTCCTGGGACCATTTCTAACCAGCAGGTTGTGTTCCCTGTGAGCCCAACCTGTGGTGGGAATTCTTGCTTCAGTGATCTTAACGAGAAACCTGGGAGCCAAAAAAGTAGAAGGCAGCAGGGAAGAAATTAGGCAAAGATACGACTTTGGGAGTCTAGTCTTGCCTCACCCAGAGCCAGCCCTCAATCCTAAATTGCACCACTGGAGTTGTCCCAGCCAAAGGCCAGGGGGCTGCTATATCCCTTCATCAGGTAGTCTTTGGCCATGGCCTTCACCTTCCTGGGTGGAGGATACACCGTCTCAGTCATCTTCTCCAGGTAAGGTGGCTTCTGTCAGCCAACACTAAGCTTCTGTAAAAAGGTAAGGCCCGAGCCATTAGCAGCCAACACCCATGGCAGCAGGGGGATCACTTCACCCTAAGGTGAAGGAGATGTGGGCCGGGCACCACCCATCTGCTCTGCCTACCTGAGGAGATGACATTCAATTTGAAAACTAAATGATAAGAAGGGGGCAGCCAGAGGGAGGAGCCTTCCAGGTGGTTCTGAGATGGGGACAGCCTAAAAGGAAGCCAGCGGGAGCAGAGCCTGGTGAAGGAGGGTGACGAGGAGAGCGGCTGGGGGTCAGAGAGGACAGCCTTCCTTACACCGTGTCCATAAAGTCCTTTATTCTCTAAATAAATAAATAATAATTCCTGTGGGTGTTGCTGCTTCTTAACAAATAATTGGAGAAATGAGAGCCATGGTGGTAATTTGATTCACACACAAGCGAAATCTGCATTAGTGATGTGATTAGATATGTCATTCCTGCTTTTATTAAAAATACACGCCACACATCAGCTCCTAGCTCATTCCAAGTGCATCAGATCTTGGATAGTGCTGCTTTTATGAATTTTTAGAAGGTAGCAAAGCAAGTCCAGTCTTGACTTGGAGGGCCTTATCTTTTTCCTTCTAATGAAGATGTACTTAAAGGAACCACCTCTGAAGAAAACAGATTAGTCATACTAAATAGCTTCCTTAAAATACTTCAGCACAGGAGAAACTCCCTGCCTCTTACTACTTCCAACATCACACATTGATTTTTTTTTTCCCTCCTCTCCATCTGTCTTTCTAGAGAAGTGTTTTCTTGGAGGTTAAAATGCCTGTCCTGAATAGCACCTTGCTGACTTCCTTTATAAAGGTAACTCGCCTTCCAGTGTGGGTCAAACCTGCCTGCCTGTGCTCAGGCCCCCACTGTGTGCTCCAGCCATTCCAGTATGAAATGTCACAGGGCGGCCCCTTATTCTCCACTCACATAGCTCTGATCCTAATCTGGCACTTCTTACTTGGATCTGTTTCCAAACAAGTTTCCCTGTCTCTTAATCTCCAACTCATCCTTTGAACTGTTGCCAGATTAATTTTCATGAACCCCTGTTCTGATCATAACATTACCCTCTAATCCACAGTAATCTGTCTCAATCACTTGTTTTGGGATTTAAAGTTCTTTACAAGTCCTTTTCCTGTCTAAGAGTATCTTCTTTTTTTCTTCTAAAGAAACCTTCGGTTCTGCCCAGGATGCTCTCACCTTCCCATAAACACAGACGCTTTTTTCCCTTCTCCACTGCCTTTGATTCTGCTTTTCCCACATTCAAAAAGCCCATCCCAGTTCTTATTTCTGTACACCTTGCCTGTCGTTCAAATCCCACTTTCTCTTGGAATCTGCTCTGACACTTTGGCTCCTGAAGGAAGGCTTCTCTCTCTGTTGAAAGGTAGCACCAGTCAAGGGCTGGTTGCCTAGCAAACACTTAGAATAAAATGCACCTGCGGTTGCTTGGGAAAACTGTGGCACAACCATAATTTTTCTTCCCTTAACAAGGTGTTCTCAACCTGTGGGTCGCAACCCCTTTGTAACAATCAAAATACATCATGGCATTAGGATGGTTGAGAACCACTGCCTTAACAGAATGACCATGAACCTTTCTTATACTTGCGAAGAATTGTTTCAGCTCCCCAGAAAGACCCAAGGATAACCATGTTTATCATCCTGACCAAAAAATAAGAGTTATCATTTTGAGGATAGGAGGCCCAAACCTTTAGGAAAATGGTTCGCGAAGACTGAAAGGACAAACTGTATTCAATGAAAACAAACTCACAGAGGTCGCCATCTTATAACGGACTGGTTGTAGGAGTATTAAAAATTAACCAAATCTAAAAAGAGTAACTTCTGGCCAGATGAAGTGGCTCATGCCTGTAATCTGAACACTCTGGGAGAGCGAGGTGAGTGGACAGCCTGAGCTCAGGAGTTTGAGACCAGCTTCAGCAATAGTGAGACCCTCTCTCTAAAAATAGAAAAACTGACGCAGGACAATCGCTTAAGCCTAAGAGCTTGAGGTTGCTGTGAACTATGACACCCCGGCACTCTACCAAGGGCGACAAAGTGAGACTCTGTCTCCAGAAAAAAGAAAAAGTGCACGGAAATAACAATGACCCTCCATGAGGTGTTTTGATTTCCTTTGGAAACCAAAAGACGGCATCTTAACATTTATTCTTGAGTTGTTTTTCAGAAACCTCTCCTGGAAAATACAGATAAGGAGGAACTAAAAAATTGAACTCTGACCATTGTTCTTAGTTCTAAAGATACATCCTTTTTTTTTTTTTTTTGAGACAGAGTCTCAAGCTGTCACCCTGGGTTGAGTACTCTGGCATCATAGCTCACAGTGACCTCCAATTCTTGGGCTCAAGCGATCTTCTTGCCTCAGGTTTTTCTATTTTTTTTAATAGTGACGGGGGTCTTGCTTTTTGCTCAGGCTGGTCTCAAACTGGTGAGCTCAAGCAATCCTCCTGCCTTGGCCTCCCAGAGTGCTGGGATTACACATATGAGCCACACACCTGGCTGGGAGTTCAGGTCTTGAGTATTACCTGCTCATTCTCCTTGTACACACGATGCAATAAAAACCACTCTCTCCTGCTGTAACTCTTGGCTTAAATCAGGCTTTGCCTTTCCGAGCGAGAGGATCACAGTTTGGTTCGGCAACAATGCACATGATCTTCACTTGGAAATTTGTTAAAAATATAAATTCTTGGACACCATTTCAGACCTCCTACTAAATCAAATCTCTGGAGGTAGGGCCCAAAAATCTATGTTTTAATATATATTTTCCAGGTACCCTATATACTCGAGTATAAGCCGAGTTTGTGCTGAGTTCAGGTTTTTCGGCACAAATTTTGTGCTGGAAAAAACTCGGCTTATACTTGAGTATATGCGGTAATTCTGAAGTACTGTATATTTGGGGAATGACTAGAACAAAAGTTCTAATAGAAATAAACAGAAAATTTAAGAATAATCCTCCAATTAAGCAGGTGGCACCTAATATATGCTCAATAAATGTTTAATGAACAAGCACATAAATGCCTGAATAAACGTGAGAGCATGGTATAAAAGCACCACCATGCTTAGTTTTACTCTTTTTTCATATATATTCAGTTACTAACACATGCTCTACATTCTATAGTCATTAAAGCTTAAAGTGACTGTCTATCAAAAAAGAAAATCCACTTGTAGTTGATCATTATTTATTTACTTTTTTTTTTGAGACAGTCTCAAGCTGTTGCCTTGAGTAGAGTGCTGTGGCAACCTCCACCTCTTGGGCTGAAGCAATTCTCTTGCTTCAGTTTTTCTATTTTTAGTAGAGATGGGGGTCTCGCTTTTGCTCAATTTGATCTCCAACTCGCGAGCTCAGGCAATTCACCCACCTCAGCCTCCCAGAGTGTTAGGAGTACTTATTTACTTACTTTGGTTGCCATATGTAGAGTGCTATAGGATCATAGCTCACAGCAACCTCAAAGTCTTGGGCTCAACAGATCCTCTTGCCTCAGTCTCCTGAGTAGCTGGGACTATAAGCACCTGGCACAATGACAAGCTATACTGGCCTTGGCCTCCTAGAGTGCTAGGATTACAGGTGTGAGCCACTGCACGGGCCTTACTTTCTTTTTTTCTTTAAAGAGCCACAGAATTAATGGAAATGTGATATTTGACTGAAATCTTACAAGGTCTTTGTGAGATGAATGCTATTCTCCTGAAATAGAGAAATTCTATTCATATTAGGCCAGGGGCCCAGGGAAGTTTAAAGCTCTTTGTTTTGTGGTTTGGTTTTCTTATTTAAGAATTAAACTTTTTAGCTGGGCATTGTGGCAGGCACTTGTAGTCCTAGCTACTTGGGAGGCTAAGGCAAGAGAATCGCTTAAGCCCAAGAGTTTGAGGTTGCTGTGAGCTGTGATGCCACAGCACTCTATGGAGGGCAACATAGTGAGAATCTGTCTCAAAAAAAAAAAAAAAAAGAATTAAACTTTTAAATAATAATAAGAATGGCTTTCTTTGCCCCTCTGGGTAAGAAGTCCAGAGTCCATTCTTTTTTTTTTTTTTTTTGTAGAGACAGAGTCTCACTTTATCACCCTCTCAGCAAGAGTTCATTAAGAAGATAATGTTGGACCAGGGTGGTGGCTCATACCTGTAGTCCTAGCACTTTGTAAGGCTGAGGCAGGAGGATTGCTTGAGGTTAGGAGTTCACAACTAGCCTAGGCAACATAGACCCCTTTTGTACAAAATAATTTTTAAAAAGTTAGCTGGCCATGGTGGTACATGCCTATAGTCCTAGTTGCTTGGGAGACTAAGGTGGGAAGATTACTTGAGCTCAGGACTTCAAGACTGCAGTGAGCTATACTTGTGTCACTGCACTCTTGCCTGGGTGACAGAGCAAGACCCTGTCCCCAAATAAAAATAAAATAAAATAACAAAAGAAAATGGTACATGTGCAATTGTATCAAGATTCACTTATTATCATTGAAATTACATCCTTAAGGCTCAGCGCCTGTAGCTTAAGCTCTAGGCCACCAGCCACATACACAGGAGCTGGCGGGTTCAAATCCAGCCCAGACTGCCAAACAACAATAACAACTACATCCAAAATAGCCAGTAGTCCCAGCTACTTGGAAGGCTGAGACAAGAGAATCGCTTGAAGCCAGAAGTTTTGAAGTTGTATAAACTGTGACGCCACGGCACTCTACCCCGGGCGACAGCGTGAGACTCTGTCTCAAAAAAAAAAAAAAAGAAAGAAATTATATCCTTAATCCATCCAATAACAAAATGCTGGTAGTACGCCCAATAAATACGTGGAATTAGAATACTCCTTTCCTACAGGTTGTTATAGGAATCTAAGGATAATTAATTATGAACCTGTTATATTTTGGTTTTACAATTTCATTGTTTGGAATTTAGCAGTTAATGAAGTAAAAAAGAAAACTAACATTTCCAGAAGTCAGCAAAATAAGATGTTATACCAGAGCCCTTAAAGCCCTTTAAATACCTGTGTGTGCAGGTTGGGGACTAGGCCTTCAGGAGCAGGGCTGCAGAGCCTGTCAAGGATCCCACCATAAAATCTCAGCTCTTCTTTTCTGGGCAAAGCACTGTGGCAGAAGTGAGGGAAAATACCAGAAGGATAAGGAATAGGCTCATTCCTTAAAACGATTCTTACAGGCAGAGTAGTGATATAAAGCACCATTGAAGCCCAGCAAAGGAGGGGATTATTTCCAACACAGCAGATATAAGAGGGAAGACTTCCTGGAAAAAATGCAGCTGAACTGGTCTTTGAATAGCTAGCTCCTATGCTTGAAAAACAAGAGAGCCAAATCCAGGATGTCACAGGCTATGTTTGTGGATTTTTTTTTTTTTTTTTTTTTTGAGAAAGAGTCTTACTTTGCTGCCCTTGGTGGAGTGCCATGACCTTATAGCTCACAACAACCTCAAACTCTTGGGCTCAAGTGATTTTCTTGCCTCAGGCCCCCAGTAGCTGGAATTATAGGCACCCACCACAATGCCCAGCTATTTTTTAGAGACAAGGTTGCTCTTGCTCAGGCTGGTCTCAAACTCCTGAGCTCAGGCAATCTACCTGCCATGGTCTCTCAGAGCGGTAGGATTACAGGCGTGAGCCACTGCAACCAGCCAGGCACATGGGCCAGGTTATGTTTGTGGACATAGAGGGAAGTTGTTGCATCTTTGAAAGAGCATCAGCGCAGGCGTGGGAGAGGTGGTCTGAGCATCACACAGCGAGTGCCAGTGAGACAACCATCTGCCCATCCTTTTGCTGTCCAGTATGCCAGATGCTCTACTAATGAAGATCACCTGGGGTTGGATGGGGATGGTCCTCATAGAACACTCTACTGTAGGTGTGTGGATCATTAATGGTGTTTTTTTTCTTTTGGAAGTAAAATACACATAACATAAAGTTCATCATTTTAACACATTTTTTTTTTGAGACAGTCTCACTCTGTTGCCCTAGGCTAGAGTGCTGTGACATCATAGCTCACAGCAACCTCAAACTCTGGGGCTCAAGCAATCCTCTTGCCTCAGCCTCCCAAGTAGCTGGGACTACAGATACCTGCTACAATGTCTGGCTAATTTTTCTATTTTTCTTTTTACATTTATTTATTTATTTATTTATTTATTTATTTATTTATTTATTTATTTAAGACAGAGTCTCACTATTTCGCCCTTGGTAGAGTGCTGTAGCATCATAGCTCACAACAACCTCAAATTCCTGGGCTTAAGTGATTCTCTTGCCTCAGCCTCCCAGTAGCTGAGACTACCGGTGCCCACCACAACGCCTGGCTATTTTTTCATTGCAGTTGGCCCTGGCCAGGTTTGAACCTGCCAGCCTCAATGTATGTGGCTGGCGCCATAACCACTGTGTTATGGGCACCAAGCCAACTTTTCTATTTTTAGTACAGATGGAGTCTTGCTCAAGCTGGTCTTGGACTCCTGAGTTTAAGATATCATCCTGCCTCAACCGCCCAGAGTACTAGCATTATAGGTATGAACCACTGAGACTGACCTGGAAATGTTCTCTTAACTGTATTATCCAAAACAGTAGTCATAAGGGGAAGTTCTGAGTATCTAGCTCCAGCCTTGAAAAGTGACTGGGCTAACAATGTACAGGTCAGGGGCACTCAATACATTCACACTGCGGCACACCCATCCCACCATCCACCTCCACAGCTTTCCGTGGATGGTTTTTGATTAGAAGAAGGGAACTCGGGGGACCAGATCTCTGTAGTAGCAGTATGCAGGATTAACTGAACTGTCCCAGGTTATTTATGGGAAAGGTGAGGGAGGAGGTAGGGGACAAACTATGAGGTTATTGTAAGAAACTTGGTGCAAGGAGAGGAGTTCTTCAGTGAGAATGAAAGGTAACCTGCCAAGCCTGGTGGGCACGCTGACGCCAAAGCTTTCTGAAGCACTGTACTGATTGATGGCTTTTAATTCATCCCCAGAAAAGTTATGTTTCCTTGTTTACATGTACTCTCCCTCCTGTACTCTTTTTCTACTTTCAAAGTCTTACATGTCAGAGATAATTCCTCTGTAGTGCAGTAAAATGTAACGGGCTAAGGAGAATAGTCCACAGTGTACCGGTTTAAGTCCGCTCCGTCATTGATGACATACTCTATTTGAACACTTGTTACAGAGGCACTGCTACATTTTTATCTCTAGCTTCTATAATATCATAATATCTCAATCAAAGATATAGTAGCATAATGTCTCTAGCAGAGAGATATAACATAATATCTGTAGCAGAGATGTAATAGCATTATATCGCTAAAGAAAAAGTTCTTTCTTATTGAAAAAGAGCAAAACCCCAAAATAATGTTATCAGGAAGGACTTTTTCCCCCCTTAAGTGATGCAACAGAGACCTCTTCTGGCCCAGAAGCAGAAGTGTTAGGCAAAGAACCAACTGGAAAAGGTGAAAAAGTCAGGGAAAGGAGAAAATAAAACAGGAAATAGGTCCAACACAAGAGTTGGTATTTGTGTTGGATTCAGAACTCCACTAGTAGAAAGTGGGAGGAGGGTGTTCCACACACGAGGAGGAATGTGTGCAAGAGAAAAACAGTGTTGCTTCTTTTCTGATGATAAAATGCACATTTTCTATAGATGATTTATAAAGGTACAAAGATGTAAATAAGAATCATTCATGGCTTGGTGCCTGTAGCTCACTGATTACTTTTATCCTGATCCCCTTTGCCAGGGCCCAGGTGAATGTGATGAGATTCTTGCAGCTGAGTGGGTGCTGGCTGGACTTCAGCCTCTGCTCACCTTGTCTACCAGACTCCCTGGCATGGAGTACACCTGTGTACCTGGTCTTGGTGGCCCCTAAGTCTTCCAAGAAGTGAATTAGTAATTGTCAAACATGATCTCCAGTATTATTATTTTTTTTTGAGACAGAGTTTCACTTTATCACTCTCTGTAGAGTGCTGTTGTATCACAGCTCACAGCAACCTCCAACTGTTGGGCTTAAGTGATTCTCTTGCCTCAGCCTCCCAAGTGGCTGGGACTACAGGTGCCCACCATAACGCCTGGTTATTTAGCTGTTGTTTTAGCTGGCCTTGGCCGGGTTCGAACCCACCACCCTCTGTGTATGTGGCTGGCACCGTAACCACTGTGCTACAGGTGCCGAGCCACCAGTATTCTTAGTATGTGAAAACTATGTCCATTGGTATTTTTCACAACCTCCAGGACTAACCCATTTGGCCTAAGACACAACATAATCATAATATTCTTTCTTGTGAGGAAATTTACAATCTCAGACTAACACATGGTGAAAGAGAGTGCTCTGAAAGGGACAAAGTAATTAGAATTTATATTTAGTAGGGTGAAATTAAATAAGGAACAATCTGAAAGAGAATCATTCCCTGTGATTCCAAGTAACTTGGAATGGAGGTGCTCATAGAAACTTAGTAAAAATTAAGTAGAAGGAAAGAACAATGGGTATGATAGAGTAATAAGACTATTTCTGAGTCAGACCTCACGTGAGAGTGAACAGGTTAGCACTGTCAACCCAAATAACAAAGACAGAGAGGCTTTTTTTTTTTTTTTTTAAGAGATAGAGTCTCACTTTGTTGCCCTTGGTAGAGTGCTGTGGCATCACAGCTCACAGCAAACTGCAGCTCTTGTGCTTAGTCAATTCTCTTGCCTCAGCCTCCCGAGTAGCTGGGACTATAGGAGCCTGCCACATGCCCGGATATGTTTTTGTTGCAGTTTGGCTGGGGCTGGGTTTGAACCCACCACTCTCTGTATATGGGGCCAGTGCCCTACTCAATGAGCCACAGGTGCTACCCAAGAGAGAGGCTCTTTTAAAAGAAATAATGTTTATCTGGGTACAGGGCATTGTAATGGGAATGCCACTATAATATGCCATTGTAAACCATGTGTGTATTCAGGGGGGTAAAGAAAGAAAAATTTTAGGGCGGCGCTTGTGGCTCAGTGAATAGGGTGCTGGCCTTATATATACAACGGGTGGCTGGTTCAAACCTGATCCCCACCAAACTGCAACAAAAAAATAGCCAGGTGTTGTGGTGGGCACCTGTGGTCCCAGCTACTCTGGAGGCTGAGGCAAGTGACTCACCTACGCCCAGGAGCAGGAAGTTGCTGTGAGCTGTGACGAAGTGAGACTCTGTCTCTTAAAAAAAAAAAAAAAAAGAAAGAAAGAAAGAAAAAAATTTTAAAGGGAAAAAAGTGAAGATTATATAATTATTTTGAAATAATTATTCTTCACTACAAAGATCAGTAACAAGAGTGACACCAAGTCTAAGGCTGAACAGGCAGTTGCTAGGTAGATTTCCTTATAGAGGTTTTCGTTTTTATGTATTTTTTATTTTTAGAGATAGGGTCTTGCTCTGTTGTTGGAGTACCGTGTTCACTGCAGCTTCAAATTCCTGGGCAATCCTCCTGCCTCAGCCTCCCATATAGCTAGGACTATAGCAGCACACCCCCAAACTTGGCTAATTAAAAAAATTGGTTTTTAGGAATGGGCTCTCCCTGTGTTGTCCAGGCTTATTTCAAATTCCTGGACTCAAGCAATTCACCTGCTTTGGCCTCCCAAATTGCTAGAGGTACAGTGTGTAAGCCATAGCACCTGGCCTGAAGGTTTTTTTTGTTTGTTTGTTTTTTTGTATAAGTTTGCAATGGCCTTTGTGTGGGATTCTGACTTTTGCAGCCCTTTGTTTTTGTTACGCGTGTATATCAGGTAGACAAAGGTGAGAAACCTCTCTTCAAAGCTGTCCCTGGCTCTGTCACAGATTTCTTTTTTTTTTTTTTTTAATGTTAGTGACTCCATTTTGATTCTGGTAACTTTTACAGCAACATTAGATGTGAACAATGTATACAGATGTTTTTATGAGGCAAGAATCAAGCTCTGTACATTGTTCAGTTCAACTCTTCTGTTCAAAATTATTTCCACTTAATCTTAGAAATGTATAAAAACTTTACTACGAAATTGTGTGACGTTATTTTCTTGGATTTTAAATTGTAGTTGAGTAGTATAAACATTAGAAAAGTTCAAACTTTGGGCAGCATCTGTGGCTCAGTGAGTAGGGTGCTGGCCCCGTATACCGAGGGTGGCGGGTTCAAACCCAGCCCCAGCCAAACTGCAACAAAAAAATAGCCGGGCATTGTGGTGGGCGCCTGTAGTCCCAGCTACTCAGGAGGCTGAAGCAAGAGAATCACTTAAGTCCAGGAGTTGAAGGTTGCTGTGAGCAGTGACACCATGACATTCTACAGAGGGCCATAAAGTGAGACTCTGTCTCAAAAAAAAAAAAAGTTCAAACTTTAAGGCCGGGCACAGTGGCTCACACCTGTAATCCTAGCACTCTGGGAGGCCAAGGCAGGTGAATTACCTGAGCTCACGAGTTGGAGACCAGACTAAGCAAGAGGTTTTACTAAAAATAGAAAAACTAGGCAGGCATTGTGGTGGGCACCTGTAAGGAGGCTGAGGCAAGAGGATGGCTTGAGCCCAAGAGTTTGAGGTTGCTGTGAGCTATGACGCCATGAGGTCCAACTTTAACTTAATGATTTTGCTGGCTATTTTCCCATAACCAAGTAAATTCAGGTTTGTTTTCAATAGAAGAGTAAATAATGGGAAGATTCTTAACAGGAGCAAAGTCCTATTAATGCTTTCTCTTAAGGAGAAGTGGGTTAATTGGCTTAGATCTATTTTAGAAGTAAGATAATATTAGGGGATTACAGGAAGTAAAAATCTACTTATCCTAAATACCTTTCAGAAATTCATGACTACTAGCTTTTAGTTGCTTAAATTAGATGTATACAATAACTCCTCTGTGAGGCATTCCCAGGTATTTCTCAAGTCTTGGACTGAACTGGGAGACAGGATGACATACTTATATAAGTTGTATTTCTCTTTTTTCTTTTCTCACCCACCTTCCCTTAGGTTCCCACACCCATTAGATGAAGAGGCAGAATTATACTCATAATGCTTTTAATTCTTCAGATTGTAATGTGTGTTCTCCGGAGACCATGAATATAAAGGAGCACAGGATTTCCTGGAACCTTTAAAAGCAAAAGCCTAGAATTCCACTTCTAGCGTGATAATATCAGGAGCTGCGCAGACCACTCCTCAGCAAAACTAATGATAATTATTAAGAGACACCACTGAAGCTCTTTGGACATGGTCTCAAGGGCATAAGCAAGTGAAGAAACATTTATTTAAGAAAATCTATTAAAGCTCAGAAAAATCCTGGGTTCTTTGAGAAAGGACCCCCTCCTTCCCTTTCACCTCCCAGCTCAGCACAGTGGAAATTGCTCTCCAGACTGGTGCAGCCAAGAATATAGGGTTTTCCCTCTTCCCAGCCTCCAGTCAGAAGGCTCTCTTTCCAGGAAGTATATAATGTCAGCATTTGTCTTCCTGCCTCCCATACCTGTTTCTTTTTTGTTTTATTTTATTTTATTTTATTTTATTTTATTATTTTATTTTATTTTATTTTATTTTATTTTATTTTATTTTATTTTATTTTATTTTATTTTATTTTATGTATTTATTTATTTTTGAGACAGCGTCTCACTATATTGCCCTTGGTAGAGTACTATGACATCACAGCTCACAGCAACCTCAAACTCTTGGGCTTAAGCGATTCTCTTGCCTCAGCCTCCTGAGTAGCTGGGACTACAGGTGCCTGTGACAACGTCTGGATATTTTGTTGTTTTTGTAGTTGTCATTGTTGTTAACAGACCCAGGCCAGGTTTGAACTCACCAGCCCCAGTGTATGTGACCAGCACCCTAACCACCGAGCTTCAGGCACTGAGCCCAGACTTGTTTCTAAGACTAAGTTCCAGGCAAGTGTGGCTGACAGGGGATGACTCTCTTCTTCCTCTCAACCACAAACCCTGGGATGGAAGCTCAGCACCGAGAATTCTGGGGCTTCCTCATGCTTGCCCTGCTTGTGAGCTGGTGGTTCCACACCGGGAGAAGCAAGCTAAAAAGACCTGAGTGCACTGCCCTCTCCCTCTAGAGTGCTGCACCCCTAGAGTGGGAGTGTCCTGCAGAGAGATAGGTGCCATTTTCTCACGTCCAGCTCCAGAACCATGACTTGGAGATTTTGCCTAAGAAGAGAAGCACCTTACATCACAAACAGCTCCTAATTTCTTTCCAGAGGAACTGACTTCTTTTGCAAGGATGTACTGAGAAGCTTAAACCAGGGTACTCTCTTTAAAAAACAAGGGATATTGTCGTAAAACGCAATTAGGAGACTGATACAGGCTAAAATATGAAGTGGCTAGATTGCCTGAGAAAACCCAGGAGAGGCCCATCTGGAAGGAGCCAGAACACATCTGGCATCAGAACACGTCTCTCTGAGGGCCAGCCGGATGGCTCATGCCTGTAATCCCAGCAATCCCTCGGGAGGCCGAGGCACGTGGATTGCTTCAGCTTACAGGTTCAGACCAGCCTGAGCAAGAGGGAGACCCCATCTCTAAAAATAGCGGGAATTGTGGCAGGTGCCTGTAGTCCCAGCTACTTGGGAGGCTGAGGCAAGAGAATCACTTAAGCCCAAGGGTTTGAGGTTGCTGTGAGCTATGACACCAAGGCAATCTACTGAGGGTGACAAAGTGAAACTCTGTCTCAAAAAAAAAAAAAGGAATACATCTGTCTCACTTTGAAAAAGATCCCTTCAAGCACCCTGGAATTTGATGGGATTAGTGTTTGGAGCAATTCATTTCCTAGGGTGTTGTTGAAAACAATAGAGCAATCAGCCTGCAATTAGTGGAGCCTAGCCACTGGATGATCAGGGAGAGAAAACACAGCCACTGTCATCAGAAGACACCCCAGGCTGAGGCCCTAATAAGCAAGGTTGGAGGTTCAACACTGCTGGTGGATTTGGGAGTGAGGATGGCATGGGGAGAGATTAGACTTCACTAAAATAATCCTACCAATCCTACTAAGCAAATAAACAAGAAATAACCATAAAATACACCAGAGCCGGGTAGGAATAGATGGAACCAGTACCCAGAGTTGCTACAATATGCAGGTTGCACATAAATTGCACATGAACTTTATTCATGGCCACCCTTTATTTTTTAAATGTTTAATTTCCAACAAAAAAGTATGAGACATGCAAAGAAACAGAAAGATATGCCCTGTACAACAGGAGAAAAGGAAGATGACAGAAACTGCCAGTTGTTAGTTTCAACAGACAAAGCCTTCAAAATAGCCACTATATGGCTTGGCGCCTGTAGCACAGCGGCTAAGGCTCCAGTCACATACACCAGAGCTGGCAGGTTGGAATCCAGCCTGGGCCTGCCAAACAACAATGACAACTGCAACCAAAAAATAGCTGGGCACGGTGGCAGGCGCCTGTGGTCCCAGCTACTTGGCAGGCAGAGGTGAGACAATAGCTTAAGCCCAGGAGTTTGAGGTTGCTGTGAGCTGTGATGCCACAGCACTCTACCCAGGGGGACAGCTTGAGGCTCTGTCTCAAAAACAAAACAAAACAAGACAAAAACAAAAACAAAAACCCCCCAAAATAGCCAGTATAAATATGTTCAAAGAACTAAAGAAAACCTTAATTAAAGAGATAGTTCTAGGTTGCTGAACTCGTGGGGGTGCTGAGAAGTTGCTGTAACTGGAGAGGGAGTGGATGCTGCCCACTCCTTCCCTCCATGTTCCACTTGGCTGTTCTAGAGTTGTATTATAATAATTATAAGAAGAAGGAGGTGGAGGGGAGGAGGGAAGGGGAAGACGAAAGAGGTGAAGGGTAGAAGGGGAAGGAGGTAAACATAAAGGAAAATAAGGGGCGTGGGGGCTCACACCTGTCATCCTAGCACCCTGGGAGGCTGAAGCAGATGCATTGCTTGAGCTCAGGAATTCAAGACCAGTCTGAGACAAAGTGAGACCCCATCTCTACTAAAAATAGAAAAACTGGGCATCGGCCTGCAAGATAAGATGGCGGTCTCCACAGGAGTTAAAGTTCCTTGTAATTTTCGCTTGTTGGAAGAACTTGAAGAAGGACAGAAAGGAGTAGGCGACGGTACAGTTAGCTGGGGCCTTGAAGATGAGGAAGATATGACACTTACAAGGTGGACAGGCATGACTATTGGGCCACCAAGGACAAATTATGAAAATAGAATATATAGTTTTCGTAATTTGGAATTACAAAATTCCAAATTTTGTAATTTGGAATGTAGAATGTGGACCTAAATACCCAGGAGCTCCTCTGTCAGTTAGATTTGTAACAAAAATTAACATAAATGGAATAAATAATTTCAGTGGCATGGTGGATGCACGTAGCATACCAGTTTTAGCAAAATGGCAAAATTCATATAGCATTAAAGTTGTACTTCAAGAGCTAAGACATCTAATGATGTCCAAAGAAAATATGAAGCTTCCACAGCCACCAGAAGGACAAACATACAATTAATTTTAGTGGGTCTCAAACTTGTCTTAAATCAACAACCTTTTACTCATGTCAATGTCTTGATTAAATAGCACAATGCAAAATACCCACACATTAAGTAAAGGAATTTCACCTGGTAAACATGACCTGGACATTTGTAAGAATATATTTAATATATGTACACCCAGTATGTTTTCAGGTAATAAGAGGAAAAATGCAGCACATTTTATTTCTCTTATTAAGGCACTGTCATTTAAACATAAACCTGGAATATACTTTAAATAGAATTCA
>CAUYPK010081084.1:0-14987 GCA_963574355.1 Loris lydekkerianus
CCCAATTAAACTAAAAAGCTTCTGCACAGCCAAGAACACAGTAAGTAAAGCAAGCAGACAGCCCTCTGAATGGGAGAAGATATTTGCAGGTTATGTCTCTGACAAAGGTTTAATAACCAGAATCCACAGAGAACTCAAACATATAAGAAAAGAACAAGTGATCCCATCGCAGGCTGGACAAGAGACTTGAAGAGAAACTTCTCTGAAGAAGACAGGTGCATGGCCTACAGACATATGATAAAATGCTCATCATCCTTAATCATCAGAGAAATGCAAATCAAACTACTTTGAGATATCATCTAACTCCAGTAAGATTAGTCCATATCACAAAATCCCAAGACCAGAGATGTTGGCATGGATGTGGAGAAAAGGGAACACTTCTACCCTGCTGGTGAGAATGCAAATGAATACATTCCTTTTGGAAAAAATGTTTGGAGAACACTTAGAGATCAAAAAATAGATCTGCCATTCAATCCTATAATTCCTCTAGTAGGTACATACCCAGAAGACCAAAAATCACATTACAACAAAGTTATTTGTACCAGAATGTTTATTGCAGTCCAATTCACAATTGCTAAGTCATGGAAAAAGCCCAAGTGCCCATTGATCCACGAATGGATTAATAAATGGTGGTCTATATACACCATGGAATATTATGCAGCCTTAAAGAAAGATGGAGACTTTACCTCTTTCATGTTTACATGGATGCAGCTGGAACATATTCTTCTTAGTAAAGTATCTCAAGAATGGAAGAAAAAGTATTCAATGTACTCAGCCCGACTATGAAACTAATTTATGGCTTTAATATAAAAGCTATCACCCAGTTATATTCTAAGAATATGGGGAAGGGAGAGAGGGAGGAAGGAGGATGAGCAGAGGGAGAGTGATTGGTGGTATTACACCTATGGTGCATCTTACATGGGTACATGTGCAACTTACTAAATGTAGAATATAAATGTCTTAACACAATAACTAAGAAAATGCCAGGAAGGCTGTTAACCAGTGTGATGAAAATATGTGAAATGGTCTATAAAACCAGTGTATGGTGCCCTATGATCGCATTAATGTACACCGCTATGATTTAATAATAATAATAATAAACTTATATTAATTAGACAGAAAAGAGAAAATAAGTTTAAAAAACCAACCAGCATGATTTTGCTGTTCCGTATTGTGTAAATCTTATGATGGCCACTGAGGGGGAAACGTCAGATGATGTCTCAAATAAGACTTAATGGCTTAAACTGAAACTGGCTAGTATCATTTCCTTTCACAGACCATTACCCAAATCTAATCACATGGCCAGTATTAGGGAAAGAAAATAAAGTGTCAAAATCCCTGGTGCCCTAATGACAGTAGAAAAGTCGTGTCCTTTTGAGAGACAGATGAGATGAGTGGTTGAAATATTTTGTCCCATCTGTTTTCATCTCACTGTTGGTCTGAATGGCACTTATTTTAGGTTCTTTCTCTCCACTTCTCCTTAGTGCTGGTATTGCTAAAGGTGGAATTTGCTATTTCTGCAAACATAGTTATCTGAATGAAAATAAGAAGAGAAACTATGTCATTAGAGTAATTATGTTCTTTCTTAATAGAGAAAAGAATAATCTCGCTTTCACAACACAGCATCCCAAATATAGACTCTCTGTAAGCTACGTGTTGCAGTGCGTGTACCGTCAATATGATCACTTCTGGGTGCAGTAAAAATAGAGTCAAGTAAGTTCTGAAAAATAAGAGCTTCTATTATTGATAAAAAATTACCTTACGTGGACATTTTTCAAACACATATTATGCATTGCACAAAAAAGTTGTGCTAGCTATAAAGAACCCTCCTCGGAGCAACTTTGAGTTATCTGTGATTAATCAATAGTTTATTAGAATAGTTTAATAGAAATTAATCAAATTTCTTTTTTAGGCACTGAATTTCCACAATAAGGTGTTCCTATTTCTTATAGGTACAGAATGTTAACATATTTAATTTTGTCCTTTATTACTGCAGTCCCCAACCTCTAGGCCGTGGATTTGGTACTTGTCCATAGCCTGTTAGGAAGCAGGGCTCATGGCAGGAGGTGAGCAGTGGGTTAGCAAAAGTAAGCAAAGCTGCGTCTGTATTTACAGAGGTTCTTCATCCCCCTGTTCCTGCCTGAGCTCCACCTCCTGTCAGATCAACATGACCATTAAATTCTCATTTAATGAGTAGCAGCAAACCCTACTGTAAACTGCACATGCGAGGCATCTAGATTATGTGTTCCTTATGAAACTCTTATGCCTGATGATCTGAGGTAGAGCTGAGGCCGTGCTGCCAGGTCTGGGGAGCAGAGGCAAATATAGATTATCATTAGCAGAGAGGTTTGACTGCACAAAGACCATTATAAATCACTTGCTTCCAGGCTTACATCAAAATCTCCCCTAATCCCGACCCAGAGGCATGGAAAAATTCCCTTCCATGAAACTGGTCCTAGTGCCACAAGGTTGAAGACTCCCGCTCTATTTAAATCAAGATGATGGTAGTATCAAAATGAATTCTAAAGGACTATACACTATAGAACATCTTTTTCTAATAAATAGAACAAAAATACAAGTCAATAACAACTAGAGGAGTATGCTAATAAACATGTTAGATAAAATATAGCAACACTTTTATTTTGAGCTCTTTTGAGGTAAGCATGTTATATTTGTAATTATGTCTGAAAGCTTTTCTCATTATGATTTCTTAATAAAATGTCTATGCTTGTACAAATGAGTTACATTAATTATACACTACAGTTTTAAATCACATACTTATTTGTACATCTCATTTTCTTCTAAAACTTTCAATCAATTTTTGAGGGCATTTTTTATAACCAGAATAGTCTGGAGAGAATTCCCACAGAATTATGAATAATTTGGTTAAACCAAATGCTGATTGTAAGCAATAAAAATATCTGTTTAGATTTAGCAATATATGCATTATAAAAGTATTCCTAGTCTCATTTAATTTTAAATTGCATAACAAAATACAGATTGAGCAATATATCTCGTCAGTGTAAAAATCACATAACTTTAAAGCACACTCTAATGTCAATTGTTATATAATCACATATCAAATAATTCATCTCAAAATTGCACTGCCTACCTTGTAAAATGGATTCCTTTAATTAATTTTTAATTTAGTAGCAAATGTTTAAATGGAAGTAGAGATTGATTGATACTATATTTTAGCATTACATCACAAATAAAGATATATTTAATGAGACATCCTCTAAACCACTAAATTATTTAACTGCAATATATCTTAGTTGAGTTGTATTTACTAAAGCAGACAGCTATTAAACATTGAAATAGTTTTCACTTAAAAAATAATTTTCCTCTTCTTTCTGTATGAACACAATATACATTTTAACTATATTTTTAAATCACTCCACACCAGAAATAGTAAGGGTATATATATTTTGTATGTATGAGAATCATGCCACAGTTATTCCTCTCAAGCTCATCCCCAGACTACTGTGGGAGGGACAGATGACTGGCTCTCTGCCTCTGCCCATGACAAGCACCTGCCCTCCATGTTGGTTCTCCTCTGCTCCAGACCTCTTGTTGGCTCCTGAAGTCTCCTGCTTCTTCACTGTCCCCACAGAGTGATATTCCTTTGCAGATTCCCCCAGCCAGAGGTGGCTGACGTCCACTTTTCCCTGTCTTACCATGAGTAGCCAGCAAGAGATGTCTCTAGTCTTCCATCTTGCTTTGCCCCGGGATCCACTCAATTATTTCTAAAAGATGCTGATTCTACATGTTGTTTCTTTGTTCTATGAAGGAAATGCAAAATTCTAACTGACATAAAAATCTCATAATCTTTTTTATTAAAAAGTATCATTAAATATTAGGAGTGTACATATATGATAGCACATGCATCCTTCAGTAATCTATTAAGAATGTGATTGCAAAATGGACAATCATAAATTGAATATATACATAAGTTTTCCTAATGTTAGTCAATTTTTTATTACCTGGACAATATTAATGGTAAGACGCTACTAAGATAGCTGAGAAATAATTCTGTGGTTATGCTTCTGTGTTCTTTAATTTTCTTTCTATCAAAGAATAATGTAATATGTTCACATACAGCAAGTGCTCAAAATCATTATGATTATGCATAAATTTTAACATCATTCAGTGAGTTTAACTGTATAAAGTAGAAAATATATAAAACATATATGTTAACTCTCAGATAATTTTTTTAAATTTGAAAATAAGTTTTAGTATTTTATTATTTTAGCATATGCTCTTCTCATGTGAGTGATAATGAATAAATAATATTATACTTTTCCAATATCAATATGGCTCACAGCAAATCATTTTCTCTTGCAATCTATGCCACTTATTGTTAATGAAATACATTGAACTAGCAAGTGTAACTATTAAATTTGGCTTGGTTTTCATTACTACATTCAGTTATTTAATGTTGCTTATTTTGGGTCATCATTTTTCTTAGATGATTAACTCTCTGATGAAAATTACCATGTGCTTACTATATTACATCAGATTGAAAAAGTATATGAGACAGTCATTTCATTGATTAGAGCTCATAAAGATGTCTCTACTTTGACTCAGAGGATGAGAAATTAATATTTTGACATAGTTAATTGGGTAATTGCTTTAATTACTAAGGTTCATGAACAAAATTAATAATGAGAGCTAATTCACATTTTATATTTCATAAGTAAAACTTCTTAACTACCAGCTGAAATTACATTTTCTTTTCTGGTGTATAGAAACATAATAAATTTAATAAGATATTCTCAAGTCATTATTTAGAACAACAGAAAAATTCTAACCAAGAGTGTATTGGAAATAGACCAGAATACTCTTGGGTCTAACTGATATACATGCCTGTTGATATCTCATGAAAAAAAGGAATTTTAAAGGAAATGATCCATCCAAAGAAAGAATATTTTCTTTTCATTCTTTATTGATTGATTATTCATTGAACATGAGACTTACTTTCAAATCGCTAGAAAAGACAGTGCATTCAAACATTGACAAATTGAAAGTATCACTGACAAACTAAATTGTTAAATACAACACAAGAAACTATATCTCATCTGTTGTTTCCATCTGTCACGTTCTTTATTCATCAAGGTCAATTATTCTTCATAGACTTATAAACAGATCATTAAAACATATCTATACTTGTTACATGTTAGTTGAAAACCAAGTAAGGATTTATTAGATAGTATATAAATTAATACATAATTGAATTTAAAATATGGATTAAAGGTGTTAAATCTATTTATATTTAAAGTATCTCAAATCCATCAACTTGTTGGATAACTATTTTATAAATGAAAGAACAAGTTTAATTTCCCAATATTGTTGATTTAATAACATTGGTATATGAATATAAAACTGATTTTTATTTTTTGATAAAAACACTCCTTTATCTTCACCAAAAATATGTCATATAGTGTCTGAGGACCTTATCCAAAAGTATAAAAATATTACAAAATTATCAAGATTTATAAAAATAAGCCTTAAAATTTTAGCATAATGGCCCATCTTTCTAGTTAACTTTAAAAAAATTTGCTTAGGCTAAGAATTTTTTAGTGTGTCTTTTTACTCTAAATATAGTCTAGGCTATTAAATCTCTGTATTTTTAGAGTACTACAAAAGTGCCAGAAAGTATAGTAAATATTTTAGTATATACACATATATGTATTTGGTTGTTGAATACATTTCTATTATTGTTGCAAACTTTGGTTTTATGTATCCTAGGCAAAGAAAACCTTTCAAAATAAAAATTTACTCAGCTATTGAAAAATATTTTACTGTGTCAACAAAAAAACATTTGCACAACTGTAAGTAGACGATACCCAGCAATAACAGTAAACATTTACCCTATCGATGAAGCTAAAATAAGTATTGGTCTTTGCCCATCATTGTATATACTATGTACAGTAATAGACACTGGTAAGGTTAAAGTGAGATTCTTGGAAGTAATTTTTCAGTTTATAGATCACGTAGACTGGTTTAAGAGATGCCCAGATAGCTGGTAAAACATTTTTGAGTGTGACTATGAAAGTATTTCTAGATGTGATCAGAATTTGAATCAGAGTAGATTCAATTGAGTAGAGATCTCTCTTACCAATGTGAGCTGGCATCATACAATTTGTTGAAGACATGAATAGAACAAAAACTCAGAGGAAGTATGAATTCACTCCTTCTATTTGTGCTAGGACATATGTCTTCTCCTGCCCTTGACATCAGAGCTCCTGGTTCTGTGCATTTTGACTCAAACTAAATTACGTTATCCATTTGCCATTTTTCCAGTCTGCAATTGGCAGATTGTTGGACTTCCTGGCTTAATTGTCTGAGATAAATGCAACAATATCTCCCTCTCTCTCTGTCACAAAAAAAAATATACATATACATACCAATATTCTATTAGTTCTGTTTCCACAGAGAACTGTGACTAATACACTGTTGTTTTTTTTTCTTTTTCTTTATGCTAATGCTAAATATTAGTAACATAGCCTGGGCTGAAGAGGTAGCAGGATGAAGCCAACATTTATTCAAAGCAGATACTAAATTCTTTTAAATAAAAATATATTGAAACTCTAACAAACATTTATTTAAAGTAAAATATGGAGATACAAACATAAGATATTAAACATTTGTATTTAACTAAAATTTAATTTATTAAAACTGGTTATATAGTTATAGTTTGAGCTAATAAAATAGTGCATTTAATTAAATGTGTAAACACATTTAAATTTAAGTATAGTGAAGTTCTTAATTTCCATGTGTAATTGGAACTCATTGAAAGTGGAGTATTATATAGTGTTTTGGTTATATAATTTATAAATGAATATATAAATATTACTTAGGATGTACTTTCTCTAAATAATTATAGGCTTTATTGGGAAATATTTGTTTTAGTATTCATATTCTGGACATCCTCATACAAAAAAAAAAAACTATCCAAAATTAAAATTTATCTGTGCATGCTATACTATTACTTGCTGAATCTAAAAACACTAACAAGAAGGCACATGAAAATAAAGTGTGTGAGATGTAAAAAGCCACAGAAATGATACAGTTTTATCTAAGTATTTAATCTCTTCATGCAGTGCTTAACACACATTGATCCAATGATTGCAGATGGTAGCTGAAATTTTGTAAGCCTTGAAAAACAGAAATAAGAAACATTACTATCTCAAAGCCATAACTGATTTTCTTTCTCTCAAAAGAATCATGGATTTATATGTAACATGGTTTTCTTTCTTCCTTCTGATCAATATAAATCCCAGTGTCTATTTGAAACATCAACTATTTATTCTTTGTAATTGAGAAAATTATATGAATTACCATTAATCTTTGTTTTGATGTTAATTAGAAGTTAAATGTTCTGTTCAAATAATCTGGTGTATGAATTAAGAATTATAAAATTTAAAAAGCTACTCTGGATTTATCACAATCATTGGCCATTGGACATAGGATAAATGTAGGGACAGCATGAGAGGACATTTGTTAATAACATGTCTCTCACAATACCCAAGGAAGGGGCTATGGATCAGAAGGAAGGTCTATTTTCTTGGTTTTACATTACTGGGTGGATGAAGTTTCCCTAAGGAAACACTTCTGATTCCATTATCAGCTCCATACCTTGTCTGACAGTTGATAGAGGGACCAGAAGTTTAGGATGTATGTCTGAATCTGCCCCATCTTTTCCTCTCCTTGGAGATCAGTTAGCTACAGAGAGACTGTGCTCTGGTCTGTCCCTGATGTGTATCTGAATGTTCAAGGTCTTCTCCTTTCAGTAGCAATAATTCAGGCTTTTGTTTGAAAAAATTAGTAAACCATGTTCTCCAGTATCAATTTCATCAATGAAAGCAGCTATTTGTTTTTGTATTAGTCTGACTTCTGCATTTGTTATTCAAGCACAAGCATTTGTTATTCAGGCACAAGATGTTTAGGCGCTCCTTAAAAAATATCCTGAAGTTCATGGCTATTGCTGTTTTGTATATTTTAGTTGGGCAAGTTATCTTAGACATCTCTTGCCTTAGCTCTGGCTTCCCTGGGTCTTTCCTTAAAGGTCATTTTCAGGGCAGTCAGTCTTAGCCACTCTAGTTAAATTTGGATTTTCCTACCTGATATTAGACACTTATTACCTTTCTCTGGTTTGTTTTTGTCCAGTGCAGTTATTGTGACCAAGTATTCACTATTATTTTTTAATTGTTTGTGTCATTTATTTTTATTCCTTTCACTGGAATCCAAGCTCCATGGGGACAAAAATTTTTACTGCCTAACCAGTTGAATGTATAGAGGAGTCCCTTTATTAAAGAGCTGGCCAGTGATTGTCTCAGTGTCCCAATGTGGGGTTTCTGAGAGCAGCCCTGAGTGCTTAACGAGTCGGGTTTTTAAAGCTTAGTCTGCATCCTGGTTGGCATAGTCTGCCCAGGTGTGTCCGTGTAGGTTAGCACAAGCATCATACAGAAGCAGAATTGTGCGGTTAGTTACCCATATATCTTTGCTTCAGTACTTTCCCACTTGGTATTACTCAAAGGTCAGTCCGGGGACAGTTGGTACTTCCTGGTTCGTTTCTCAGGGGAGTTAGTCAAGCAAGAAGTCAGTGAGTACTTTTCCATCTATGTTGGGAGTGAACCAGACTTACTCCATTTTGTGGAGGAGTTGCAGCCCAGAAATTTGCCAGGAGTTAACTGGTATTTTTCTACCTTTGTAGAGACCTAATCATAGAGGAGGACTTGGCCCAGAGTAGGTATTCACCAAACATATGACACTGTTCTTAACATTGTTGTTGAGAAAATCATTTAAAACAAAGCATAAAACTTGAGACACTATATGGAGTAAACATATGCAAAATATATCAAAGTGGGTTTTTGAAAAGGGAATAGAAAAATGTTTTAGAAATCAATATTTTAAAAAATAGACTCTTAGACTTCCTATTTCTTAAATAGCCTCTTAACAAAGACAAAGTTGAAGCCAAATGTTTATAAAGATGATAGTTCATTCTAAAAATAACTTGAAATACAAAGGTCATCAACCTATATGTGCAATCATCTCCAAATATACAAATTATAACTTTTTTAGACATTTCTAAAAATATACATATTCATTGAAGAAAATTTTGATCTCAGTAGAATATAGAATTTATCTATAGAAATTATAGATAAAAATTTCAAATACTGACAGAATAATTTGTATGTCTTGTCAATTATCAACTAAATAGACTAAATACACATACATTTATTGAAGATAGTAGGCAAGAAGATTCCTTTTTCTACATTATGAAGATAAATTACAGCACACTGTTGAATCTACTTCATGTACTGTTGCTTTATTTCTTAGAGTAAGGATGAGCAATAACAACACATGTGAAGTTTATCACCATTTTTTATCACCTCATTTAAGTAAGCTTACTGTATTTCAGACAGTTGTTTTGTTTTGTTTTGTTTGTTTTGTTTTGAGACAGAGTCTCACTCTGTTGCCCCAGGCTGAGGAACTGTGGCATCAGGCTAGCTCACAGCAACTTCAAAGTCTATGTTCAAATGATCCTCCTGTGTCAGTCTTCAGAGTAGCTGGGGCTACAGGCTCCCACCAGCACACTAGGATAATTTTTCTATTTTTACTAGAGACAAGGTTTTGCTTTTGCTTAGGCTGATCTCAAACTCCTGAACACAAGCAATCCTCCTGCCTCAGCCTCTCAAAGTGCTACAATTACAGGAGTGAGCCACCACACCTGGCTTTTTTGTTCAGAGACTTGGAAACAGACGTGTATTTAGTATGTGTATTTGTAGTCTCCTTCTAATAATAAAGGAAGACCAGTATATTTTTTCAATATATTTTATTTCTCTTAAATGCAAAGAAAATATATACTACAAATTAGAATTTGTTTTAAGTGAAATACTAAATCTCAGGCTTCTTTCAAACATTAATTGAAAACAGTAGAGCACAATAACTCAGCAATTCATAGAATCATGTAATATTTTAGTAGAAAAACAGGTTTTATTACAAGCTCCGTTTGAACACGTGAAGAAATGAAGATTGAGTTTTAGCCCTAACTTCCACCGAATGCATGTTGAATATAGCACAATATATTTTGAAGTGATTTTAGTGTTTCTAAAGTTAGATGTCCTTCAGCTTCTTAAATATTATGTAAAATAAAAATATTCAAAAATGTCAAAGAATTTAGCCAAGTTATCCTTATAACTCAAATGAAACCACCAAGAGGTTGCAAAATATAATTTCAGAACACAGGCCAGTAACCATCAATAAGGGATACTGATTGAATATGAAATAGAGTGCAGTAAATCATTATGTAATAACCATCTGCTTTACTTTTAAATTTTTTTCCCCTTTTCAAACAGGTTCTAACACAACACAATTGTAACATCTAAAAGTCTTTGGGTAAAACACTTGAGTCAATAAAATTGGTAATTTTCATCAAGGAAGTCTTTCAACCTTCAAAGGAATGGAAATATTTTGTTTTATTATTAGCACTATTTGTATCAACACCCAATTGTTCTACTCTGTTTTCTCAATGGGAGATATCCTCTAGTATCATCAAACTTTGCAAGGTTTGAAACTTCAATAGATTTACAAAAATGAGAGAATATATACTACCTACTAGCAAAAAAACCCTTTTTTTATTGCTTTTATTTCTAACTCCATAAACTCATGTTGATGATATTGAAATGTGAACATTTAAAGACTTATAAGGTGAAATTTTGATATAGAATTTCTGTGTGAATACAAAGTAGTTTTTAAATATAAAGCAATATTGAACTTCAGAATTCATTTGGTCAAAAAGCATTTAATTACATACCGAGTGTGTATTATTAACAGATATATTTAATGAATTAATAATTTAAAATATTAATAAATAAGTCAGTAGACAAAGAAAGTGAATTACTGAATTTTGATGAATTACTATCAACAATTGCATACACACACACACATTTGTGAGTTCTGACAGTGAAGTTTGCAAACTCATCCTGAGAAAACTATGTACCACATTGCTAAATATCACTATTGCACCTCCACAATACTTCCCTTAGGCAGCTATGTACTTATCCAGCACCTAGTTCACCCTTCAAAGCAATTTTGGAACTCTTTTTTTGGAATGACTATCAGAACTGTAGTTGTATGGCACATAAAAACATGCAATAATCATACTGAACATCATACAGCAGGACACTGCCAGACATAAACCCAGGTGTAAGACACGGATAAACTGAAGTTATGAAACTTTACCAAGTTGTTTGTACAGTGCTGCCAATGTAGGCACACAGTAGCAAGTGCAAGATCTTAATTATAAGACCATCTGAAGGTCATTCCAGAAAATAATTTCCAAAATTGCTTTTAAGGTTGTTCTGGGGTCCTGTGTAAGTACATAGCTTCCCAAGGGGGAATACCTCAAAGGTGACCATAGTGACATTCAGCAATAAGGTATGTAGTATTTTTTCTACAATGAGTTCATAAACTTAATTGTCAGACCTCCTATACAGGGGCTGTTTCTCAGAAAATTTAAAACAAAGCTACTATATGATCTAGAAACCCACTTCTTGGTATGGATCCAAAGGAAAATTAATCAGTTTGTGTAAGAGATATCCTCACTTGGACATTCATTCCAGCATTATTCACAATTGCCAAAATATAAAATTAATCTAAGGGTCAATCAATGTCTGAATGGATAAAGAAAACATGGTAGGTTTGTATGTATGTGTGTTTAAAACACACACACATGCATGCACATGCAGTGCATTGAGCTTTATTCTTTCTTATTTTTTGAGACAGAATTTCACTTATCAACTTCAGTGGGGTACTGTGGCATCATAGCTCACAGCAACCTCAAACTTTTTGCCTCATACCATCCTCTTGCCTCAGCCTCCCAAGTAGATGGGACTACAGTTGCCTACCTTACCTGGCTATTTTTAGAGATGGGAGGTCCCTCTTTTTCAGGCTGGTCTTGAAAGCCTAAGCTCAGGCAACCCACCCACCTCAGCCTCCCAGAGTGCTAGGATTACAGGTCTGAGCCACAGTGCTCAGCCTACTATTCAGCTTTAAAAGAGAAGGTAATCCTATTGTTTGAAACATGTTAATAAGCCAGAAATAGAAAGTCAAATATTAAGCAATCTCACTTATATGTGGAATCTAAAAATGCAAAACTCATAGAGCCATCCAGTATAATAGTGGTTACCAGTAGCTTGGGGATGGATTTAGAAATAAGAAGTTGGTCAAAAGATAGAGATGTCCTGTAAGACAGGAAGACTTGGGTCTGCAAAGCTATTATACATCATAATCACTATTTTTAATAATAATGCACCATAGGCTAGAAATTTGAGAGTAGATTTTTTAAATATTTTGAGGACAAGAAAAGAAATACGTGAGGTGATGATTAGGTTAATTGGCCTGATTTAAATACCCTAAAATACATATATACATATTAAAATATTCCATTGTACACCATAAATCCATACATTTTATTTGTTAAAAGTTAATAAATGTGAAAAATTGAACACAGATGTGTAAAAAATAACAAATATATGGGAGAGTTTAAAGCATGACACTTTAACTTTTAAATGAGATAAAATAAAAATAATAAAGTAAAAATTGAAATACATCATTTCTGAGTCTTACCATATCAAGAATTCTGAATTGACAGCAGTATATTTCTCAAATTATAATTTGTTAAATTTTCTTTGCCACCTTTCATGAAAAACTTTTCATGAAAGTAATACTAGACTATTTGAAGCAGAAAAGAAGTTTCTTTCATGCTGCATCTCAATTGTGCCTATGAAAAAGAAATAAAGTTTCTATAGGAATAAATACTTTTTCCAGTGTATTATATTTTAAAAAGTGGGTTTTCAAGCCTAGCAGAACCAGATATGTCTATAATAGAAATAATTATATTCCTAAGACTTTTAACCATACACAGTAACCATCTTTTGAATAAACATTAGGATATTTAGAATAAAGTGTTTTCACGAATGTTCATTTCTATTCTACCTTATTAAAAACCAAATTCATGCACTTTCAACAAAAACAGAAATCCATTGCTTCTAGAAAGCTTGACTTTTCAGGTCCTTAACTTGAAGGAAATCTTGTGAAGTTCTTGCTGTTTTGACTATGATGAAATGTGGCTCTCATCACAGGACATTCTCAACTATCTTGTAGCAAACCAATGAGGGTGGGGGATAGGGACATAGGGAAGCAAACTGCCCCTGACCCCCTCCATTTGTGTGTAGCCAGTAAAGGACAAAACACTATGGTTTTGATAAATTTCTATCCCTCTCAGTCTCTTAACTTGAAGACTCACATTTTTTGCAAGCTTATAGTGCAGTTATCCCTGGTTGTTATATTCATCATCTGCTTTTTTGTATTTCTCTCCTTTTTTTCCCCTCCAAAATTAGACTCTCTGAAAAACAGCACTTATTTTCTGGTTCACTTTTTTCTCCCGACTCTTCACTTTCTTGATTTTCCTCTTTAAATTTCTGTTTTCTTTGTGCATTTTCTATGCTTATGTTTCCCAGAACTGATTTGGTATTTCATTTATTCCTGCTACTGAATATGAACAGTACAGTTTAAGAGGTATTAACATAGGATTTGTATAAGACAAACCTGAACTCTAATTGAAGTTCTACCATTTACTTCTTGGTAACTTTTGTGGGAAATTTAGAAAAACACAAATTATGTAATTTTATAGCAAAAATTTTCATGTTTCTGTTAGTCAGTGGTTCTGAACTTGTGGGTCGTGACCCCTTTTTAACAATGAAAATACATCCTGCATATCAGATATTTACATTACGATTCATAGCAGTAGCAAAATTATAGTTCTAAAGTAGCAAAAAAAATAATTTTATGGTTGGGGGGGTCAGAACAACATGCTGAACTGTATGAAAGGATCATTGCATTAGGAGGCATCAAGAAGGTTAAAAACCATTGTGTTAGATGGTAATATGTAATATTATAAATTTTTGTGGAATTTGTTAACATTTATAATTTTAACATGACACATGACATAATGTTTTTTTTAGAATCAATAATTTATATTTGCTTGTTAGAAGATGCTATCACAGGTGCCCACCAGAACTCCAGAAGAGCTGTGCCACAACACGCGACCTGCCAGCAGCACCCGCCCAGACCCAGGTATGAGTGGTGCTGCAACCCGCCCCTCCACGGACTTTTGTATGAGTGGTGCCACCACCTGCGCCTGCCAGGCCTCTGCATGCCCTGACCTGGAACTCCGGGAGCCATGCAACCCTGTGTCCTTCCTCCTGTACCCTCCCTACCTGCACACCAGCCCAAACTGCCTGGCAAGGGACTATGGTACCCACGTGCCCTCCAAAGCCCTCCCTGCCTCTGCATGGAGCCTTTCTCCATGCCAGAGACTGCTGGAGCCTTTGGCCCTCTGTGCCAAAGTCACTGAGCACCAGGCACTCCCAGAATGGTGTGCAACACCCCCTGCCCTGTTGCTGGATCCGGTGTGTCACACTCTGAAGCTGCTCCCACAACCAGAACTCCCTGCCTGAGGCAGCCCCAGAGGAGCTACACAGGGTCACTCCCTACAAAGATCCAGCAACAATAGAGTGATCCAGCTGGGGTCTAATCTTGGAGAGACACCTCCCCAACTTGGAGGACAGCCAGTGGCAATGATGAAAAACAATAATGAGGCAAAATCAATGGAAATACTCTGGCAATATGAATAATCAGAGTAGATCAACTCCCCCAAGAAACAATAGGGCAGACAAAGCACAAGATCCCATGCACACACAAATAGCTGAGATGTCAGAATTCAAATTCAGATTCTGGATAGCAAATAAGATCGAATTAGAATTCTAAGCAGTAACCCAAAAGATGTCTCAAGAATTCAACGAATTCAAAGACCAAATGACCAAAGATTTTGACACATTGAGACAAGAAGTTTCAGCCCTCAAAGATCTGAGAAACACAGTAGAATCCCTCAGTAACAGAATGGAGCAAGCAGAAAAAAG
>CAUYPK010081089.1:0-29802 GCA_963574355.1 Loris lydekkerianus
ACCACCCCCAGTGTGGGTGAGCACAGTTTCAGATAGAAGGTGACTAGTAAATGTCCTCTCAAGATGGAAGAAAAAGTATCCAGTGTACTCAGCCCTACTATGAAGCTAATTTATAGCTTTTATATGAAGGCTATAACCCAACTATAGCACAAGAATATGGGGAAAGGGCCAAGGGAGGGGGGAGGTTAGGGTGGAGGGAAGGTAATAGGTGGGACCACACCTACAGTGCATCTTAGAATAGGTACAGGCGAAACTTACTAAATGCAGAATACAAATGTCCACATACAATAACTACGAAAATGCCATGAAGGCTACATTGAACAGTTTGATGAGAATATTTCAGATTGTATATGAAACCAGCACATTGTACCCCTTGATTGCACAAATGTACACAGCTATGATTTAACAATAAAAAAATTAAAAAAAATGTCCTCTGAACTTCTTTAGATATTCGTCAAATTTATTTCATTTTTTTGTGGCATTTCTGTCTTCTACTCTTGTTGAAGGAAGCATCACGTTTTCACTGTATTACTCCTCAGGTTCCTCTGCTGAATTCAGAGCTCTTCCACATCATCCCCTCACCTCACACCACCTTTACAGGGGGCTCACATCCTATCAGGAAGGATTCACCCCCCTCTAGCCTTCTATGGTCCAGGTTGTCATAAATCCTCTATTTATGGCTCCTAATCACTCTTCCTGGGTGTGTGGCTTCCAGCTCCACACATGTCTTTGAACAAAGGTTATTCGCGCCATTTTCAAGCACAATTTAACGTGTTCCTCTTTGTGTTTCCTGCCTGGCTGTTTTCCATCAGTTTTCTGATTCTTATCTCTCTCTGCCTTAATGTATCACCTCTGTTACAGGCTCTGCCGCCTGACCTTGCACAGAGATCAGAGTCACGGTCTTCTATGGATCCGCCCACTGTCTTGTAGCAAAGTTGCTAATTGTCTTGATGTGCCAATTTGTCAACACGAAACTGTAAAATATTTTACGGGAGGCTTCTTTGTAGCCCCTTTAGAAAATTTGGAGATTTGAAAATATCATTTTGCATTCAGCTTCAATTTGGTCTTAACAGTCCTAAAAGATACACACACACACAGACACGCACGTGTGCCAAAAAAAAGTATATACATTTTAGGAGATCCTGTTGAAGGTAAAATTGATCATTCCTAAAAAGTGCATGAATTTCAGGTAAAATGGATGTGTGTAGCGTGTCTAGGTGCACTTGACTGGTAAGGGCCTCTTGAATCCAACTTAGCAAACTTACACACAGGGAACATCCTTTAAAATGTGCATATACCCTCTGTGTGAATCTGTGTATGTGCGTATAATATATCTTTAGCCCAATGGGTTCTTTAAAAATGTCTTTAAGCTGAGTTGTAAATATTTACTGATTTCATCAGTGATGAGTAACTCTGGCATTGGACAGCTGTCAAGCCAGCACACTCTTCTTCTACCCCCTTTCCTGATGTCAAAATTCTTTGAAGAGAGAATTTTGGATTGATTTGAGAGTCCCCAGCGGAGAACTATCCACATCAGAGATGCCATGTGGGGTGGGGGCTGGGGGGCACAACCCGTTGTGAGTGCTTGGGGAGGCCAGCGTTTGACAGGCTGGGATGTTTCAGATTAGCGTGGAAGCTCTCAGGCAGAGTGACGTGGGGAGGCTCGCACAGTGTGAGATGCCTGTCAGCACCCTGCCTCACTCACACCAGGGCTCACGAGGCCCTCAGTTTAATGAGTCCAATATACACCTATGAGTTTTTATAGGGTAACACCAAAGCAAGTCAGAAAAAGTTGAAACACATATGTTTTTTGACCAACTATGTTATTTTCAGGTACTCACCCATGAGACTTTCAAATGCCTATAAAACTTTCTCTTGGAAGCAGTTTCTGGAAGCAATAGTGTTCTGGGGTCTAAATTTACACAGCCCTGTGAAGGAACATCTCCTGATCCAAAGACTCACTCTTGAGTACCCCCCCCCCCCATTCTTCTACAGTCTCGCATCCATACATTCGGGCTAGAAACTAAAACTCTTTTATTTAATCTAAGGTCCCATGATCCATACAGTTAATTAAATAAAAAAAGTCCTGGGACTATGAAAAGTGTCAGTGCACGTATAGTGGGGGAGGAGATAGGTGCCAACACAGTTATCCAAATAACTAAGGCTTGACAAATAAGTTCATTTTTATTTTCTACCTTATGAATGAAAATCTTCAAAACTTTTAAAAACTTTGATCAGTTCATATAGTAAGCATAACATACCTTTCCCTTGCAACATGGATGTCTTCGTGCCTGTGGTCAGTGTCTCTAACCGCTCACTGTCAATAGCTCCCATCATAAATAGCTGCTCAGCACCATTTTCCTAAAAAAAAAGAAAAGGACAAATTTCACAGAAGTACAGCCCAGAAGATGTGAGAGAAGACTTAGTCTCCCCAGGAATGTATTTTCCTATAAAAATTATCTTTTACATATAATTTTTTAAGGTAGAAAGGATCGTTCACTGAGTATTCTGTTTAGTTGGGTTCTGATTAACTGAAGCTTAACGAGCAATGTCTTAATATTTCCTGTTTTCCCCTTTGTAGGGAAGATACTGAAAAAGGATTGACAGTGTAGGGTAGAAGCAGGTTTGCTCAGATGGAGACTAAATCACTGTACAGCTGCCTTGAGGGTTCAAGTTGGTCTGTGTGTGCCAAAACCCTCTAGCATGAACCTTCCCAACTTCAAGATCAGAAGGGTCAGTGATTCAGAGTTAAAAAGGCCCCTCCAAATGAAAAGATCACAGTGCATATGGTGTACTGCCATCTTTTAAAAGACACTTTTTCAAGGAAGACACGCAATGAGAATCCCCAGCCGTATTCTCTGCTCACAGGATTACGGCATCACTGGCACACGGGCTCCCTGACATCTGCACCAAAGATGTTGCTGATTGCTGGGTGCCTGGGGCTGTCAGCTGCTCTGTGTTAGTGCCGCTGATGTAATCACTTAGCTTCATTCACAGGGAGAGCATCTTACACGGCCCTTAGCCAGTTACATGTGAATTGTGCGCATGGGTCAAGGGCTGAGCTCGCAGGGAGCACAGAGCATTCCAGAAGGTTCTGTAGATCTTTCCTTTGCCAACAGTGTGTTCAGTAAAAACAGTCTGAGTGGGTGCATTGTGCGAGAGACAACTCTCATATCTGCAGCTCCCTCATCTTCCTCCCCTTGCCCTGAGGCCTTTATTCCACTTCTCACAGAATGCACCAGTGCTGAAGCTCCCTGAGCCCTCGAGGGAGGGTGGCTGGTCTCATTCCCAGCAGCCAACCCGGCAGCTGCTGCTTCTAGTTGAGACCTGGTTCAGGTGTCCTCTATGCGGGGGTCATTCCCTGACACCCCTGCACCCTGCACAGAGAGTCTGTGCTGCACAAACAAAAGAACAGCCATTTAGCTAGGTAGGCTTCATGTCAATTGATAGAAAATTCCCTAGTGGCTGTGTCTCTGCAATGAAATTCAAAATAATTTTGCCAATGTATATTTGTAAAGGGTATGTTTGGTCTTTCTCCCTCTTTCCTGAAACACAACTCTTATGAGGCCTTTTATATGCTAATGATCTGGCCCCAGCTCAGGACAGGGAGTGGTCACCAGAAAAAGCAGTGACAGGAGGGTTGGGTTAAAACTCAGTGCATTTGAAATTTTCTTCATGTCCTTTTTTCTTTTGTACCAAGCTGTCGGGCTGAATCCAGGGTTCCAGGAAGGCCCTTGGTGTCCCCAAACTTACTGGAGCATCCAGGAACCTGCCCACTGGAGCTAAGGGACAGGCACACTGCCCTTGCGTGCCAGGAAGTTGCAGCGTCCCGCCCTGCTGGCCTGATGATTCCCTCATCCCTTTTGCTTGTGAGATCTTTACTGAGTCTGCACCTTACAAGCACATTGCCCGCTTCTGTGTTTATTTAAGCCAGGACTCAAACAGTGCAAAAGATCCAAGCTTTTGCACCTGAAAGCCTTCCCCACAAAGCCATTGTTTCTGCCAAAGATTCAAAGTAGAACTTTTGACCTCAAACACTGAGCTTGGACCACTGAATGCTGGCATGTTGGGGCTGTTTTATTGCTAGCCTTTCATGACCTACATGCACACTTTGCATGCCCATGTGGAATATTTAAGAAAACCAACCTGAGTGGAAGTTTCCTGCATTTCTCCAGAAACAACCTTGCTTTGTGAGTGTGAGCTGGAGAACCCTGGCTGCCTGGGCTGAGGTCAGGGACCACAGGGAGCAAGACGTGTGGGAGACAGAGGCCACGTTTGGTAAATCCTCAAACTACTCTCCTTCCATACACACGAAACCACTTTATAAGCCCAGTGGGGCATTAAATATCATGTCGTTCCTGAATCTCACTGTGACAGACCTTGTTCCTACAGCCTGAGGAAGTCTCAGTCCACTTGGTTCCTCTTAACGTCTCTATGTCATACCCTACCAGGTCAGATGTGGGAGAGAATACATTCTCAGCTTAAGTCCCTCCATCAGGAATTGTATTTAAACAGGACTTTAACCCTATGCATTTGTTGTGTGTCAGTCTTCTGAGGTCAGGGTTTACTTTTGATCGGGATTAGGAGGCTTCATAACTAGTAGAATTTAGGTTCCAAATTGTCAAGTAGTTATCGCAGTGTCTGGCAGGTGGTGGCAGTTGCCCTGGTCTCGCATGGCAGGCCTGTGACCGTGGGGGAACCAGGGATCGGGTCCACAGCCTTCCTCTTGAGCTCCTGAATGACTGTCATGTCTCAGGGTGCGGAGCCCAGGACCATGTGTGCTTCTCGGTTTTTCTCCAGCCTCTCCAAATCTGGTGTGGGAACATCACCTTTGCAAAGTCAGCTGGCAAGGTTTGGAGTGCGAAGCAACAGCAGGAAGGAAATGGGCAGAAAAGTGGGTGCTGCTGGGATGATGGGGTCCTGGGGTTGTGGTGCATGGGCCAGAGCAGTGATGGGGGCAGAGAAAAGGGCACCAAGCAGGCCAGGCAGGAGGTGCCCGGGGCTGGACAGGTGCAGGGTCAGGGTCAATGCTGCCCTCAGGAGAGGTCGTCTCTGAATGTTTCCCACACACGTCTCTAGGTCAATCACAGTATGGAAACTGTAAAACAGGAGGTTACGCTGTTACTGTTAAATTAAGATTATATTTGTGTGCACTGCCCAAAAAGTTTAGGATGATGATTTCTTGGGCATTCAGTTTTTAGTTAAATGTGCTGAGGTTGTCCCTTAAAATAAAAACCAGTATAATATTATAATAGCAGGCTGAGTCTTTTGGTTGGAGGGCAGCTGCATCACACAGTGAACACCCAGCCTCCCGCGTCCAAAGGTGGTTTTGATGATGGAGACCGCACAGGCACAGCAGCTGTGGTCCTGCACCCTGGGAGGGTGGCTGTTATTATTTTGGCAGTTACTTACATGTGATTTTTATGCAAATTATAATGTATTGAACAAGGCTGCGGTAATTTAAAATTAATCACATATAAGCTTGTAGTTTCCTCTGAGTTATTTGTAAGAAGATATTCTCAAACACAACTCACAGAAATTTCTAACAGAAAACATTTCTCTACTTGAGAGAGCTGTTTCCCTGCCATTGTGGGAGCTCTTCACTGCCAGGATTGAACTCGATGTAGACTAAAGCTAACAGGCGGACAGGGCACATAGTGAATTAGTCAATTCATTATCTGCCAAATTATTATCTGCCAAATGTTTAACCCATAGGATTTAGCCTTCAACCTGTATTTCTTTATGTATATTCATTCTGTAGTAGAAAAATTATAGTGAATTCAGGAAACATTGCTTCAGTAGGTCAAAATTACTGAGCATTTTTTGGTTGCAGCCATCATTGTTGTTTGGTGGTCCCAGGCTTGATTTGAACCCACCAGCTCAGGTGTATGTGGCTGGTGCCTTAGCCACTTGAGCCACAAGCACCAAGCTGTACTAGGTGTTTTTGATAGTACTATAATCTCACACACAAACTTTTAGGACTCAGGCCTTGTTCTCTGATCCAGCACCTTAAGTACGGCAGGTATAGGGAGGACCAGTCAATCAGGCTTTCTCGCCAGAAGGTAGCAGGTGCCAGATTGTTCTGGGTAACTGTGATTAGCTGGCAGGTGCCATGTTCACCATCCTTGAACTCCCACCCCCTTGTCAGGTGAGAGGATCTCACTTTGATTAGTGCTGTGGTTTCTCCTGAATCTGTACCTGCACACATACGCGTTGTTTTCCTTTCTTCTGCAGACAATGAAATGCACTATGAATAGAGTTCCTTGGAAGCCTGATTTCCATCTGGCTGAGACTATTATATCCATGAGCAGTGGGAATCAAGTGTCTTTTCTCCTGGGTGGATGATCTGGATTTCCAATCAGGGAGCGTTGATTTTTCAGTCTTGCTTTCTCCACAGAACTCTGAGCTGGGTATGCTTTGAGGTCAGTCTGAAATACAGTAAAATTTGTAATAAGTTAGAAATAAAATCCTTCCAGGGTTTCAGGTTAACAATTGAGTTGCCCTTTGGCACCTGTGGTATTGTCTTTTATTAATGACTGAAAAAGATAAATTTTGGTTTCCTACTTCCACCTGTAACTGACAGATCATTCACCCTCAGCAAAAATCAGACCTGAGATAGATTAAGAGAATTATCATGATCTTTTCACTTCCAATTCCAGCAGGGACAGCAATTGCCTTCCAATGGTGACCTTTTTTTGAGACAGAGTCTCAGTGTTACTGCCCACTGATCCTGACAAGGAGGTTTTTTTTTTTCATAATTTGCCTGTTTTTGCTTCCTTTCTTTGGAGAAAAGGAATATCTTTTCAAAAGCAAATCTTAAGTGGGTCCAGTGTGCAGCATGCTGTAACTTGGGTGTGAGGGAGGTGTCCAGGGTTCCCAAGTTCCACCTGGACGATGTGTTGACCCTTCTGAGATCGTCTCTAAAATGTGAACTCAATGGGTGTGCAGCTCCGTGGTTGTCAGTACTGTCCACTGCTCCTCACTAAATCCAACAGTTCACACATGTCTGCAGCTTTGCATGTAAGGGTGAGCGAGATGACAGAAACCTCAGTGATGAAATCAGGTGAACCTCGGTCTTCACAGTCACTGTTTCAGCTTCTTTTAAAAATACTCATGGAAAACAGGTGATACCTGCTGAGAGCAAAAAAAAAAAAAAAAAGGCCTTGTGGAGCCTGGCACTTGCTGATACCTAAAGAAATCCATGGTTAATGTTATCAGTGGAACACAATGAAAAACACCTGGTAAATACTTTTCCTTAAACATACCCTGGATTTCCCAGTCTTTACTTCTGCATCTATTTTATCTGTTCATCGAGGTTTCAAATACCCGCAATAACCAGAAAGGCCTCTTATTTTCCACCTATAGGTAAAGTCTCAAATGTGAGTAGAGTGTGGGGTGTGAGCGATTCAAATTCACACTAAATGCAACGATTGACACGGGTCTTCACAAAGTGGGACCCTGCCCTGTGGGAAGGATGGAGCTGTTCTGTCCGGGAGCAGGCGTGGTGCTCACTGGTCAGTCCTGGAGCTGGTGTGGTGTTCAATGGTCCGTCCTGGAGCTGGCGTGGTGCTCACTGGCCTGTCCAGGAACTGGAGGGGTGTTCACTGGTCTGTCCAAGAGCTGGCGTGGCGCTCACTGGTCTGTCCTAGAGCTGGAGGGGTGTTCACTGGTCTGTCCAGGAGCTGGCATGGCGCTCACTGGTCTGTCCTGGAGCTGGCGTGGTGCTCTCTGGTCTGTCCAGGAGCTGGAGGGGTGTTCACTGGTCTGTCCTGGAGCTGGCGTGGTGGTCACTGGTCAGTCCTGGAGCTGGTGTGGTGCTCACTGGTCTGTCTGGGAGCTAGTGTGGTGCTCACTGGTCTGTCCGGGAGCTGAAGGGGTGTTCACTGGTCTGTCCTGGAGCTGGCATGGTGCTCACTGGTCAGTCCTGGAGCTGGCGTGGTGCTCACTGGTCAGTCTTGGAGCTGGCGTGATGTTCACTGGTCTGTCAGGGAGCTGGCATGGTGCTCACTGGTCTTTCTGGGAGCTGGTGTGGTGCTCACTGGTCTGTCCTGGAGCTGGCGTGGTGCTCACTGGTCAGTTCTGGAGCTGGCGTGGTGCTCACTGGTCTATCCGGGAGCTGGTGTGGTGTTCACTGGTCTGTCAGGGAGGTGGCGTGGTGCTCACTGGTCTGTCTGGGAGCTGGTGTGGTGCTCACTGGTCTGTCTGGGAGCTAGCATGGTGCTCACTGGTCTGTCCTGGAGCTGGCGTGGTGCTCACTGGTCTGTATGGGAGCTGGCGTGGTGCTCTCTGGTCTGTCTGGGAGCTGGCGTGGTGCTCACTGGTCTGTCCTGCAGCTGGCATGGTGCTCACTGGTCTGTCCTGGAGCTGGCGTGGTGCTCACTGGTCAGTCCTGGAGCTGGTGTGTTGCTCACTGGTCTGTCCTGGAGCTGGTGTGTTGCTCACTGGTCTGTCCTGGAGCTGGCATGGTACTCACCGATCTGTCCTGGAGCTGGCGTGGTGCTCACTGGTCTGTATGGGAGCTGGCGTGGTGCTCTCTTGTCTGCCTGGGAGCTGGCTGGTGCTCACTCGTCTGTTTGCTGTTCCTTGTGTGTGGCTGGCCCTGATCAGTGGATTGTTTCACCAACAACATGGCCATCACTTCCGCGTCACCTCTTGGCTGTTGGACAATGTGTGGATTTGGAATAATTAAACTCAGGCTATTTGTCATAGATTTAAAACACAGGATTGGAAACAAACCTAGCTTTAAAAAAACATTTGGAGCTTATTATCTTTATATGCATACTTTCTTCTTAAAAACAGTCATGGGATACAAAGGCTTTGACCTCAGGACAGTGTAGGGCACAGGCTTTTCTGTCTTCACTGGTTTCCTTGCCAGAGTGTGTGTCCCTGTGAAAAGCCCTTGGGCTGAGTACAGGAAAGCAGATGAGCTCAGACAGCATTGCACAGGACACGTGCAGCTCCAGAGGTGAACCAGAGTCTCCAGCACAGTCCCAGCAGGGAAAGCAGTTGCCTTTTGATGGTGACCTTTTATGGCAGGGTGCCACAGGTGGGCTGACCCCTGAGGTACCTTTGCAGAAGCCCCGGGAATGCTGGTCCCTCTACCCCTTCCTGCTTCAATGCCACCTTTTGGTGTCAGCTTTGGCAGCACCTCCAAGTCACACAGGCTGAAACCACTAGGCGAGGGGCCTTTCGGCCTGATTTGGTTCCAGGAAGCAGAGTGCGCTGGCTCATCCAGGACCCTTGTCCGGTAGCCCCTTAGCAGCTATATTGCTGTTCTGTTGGGGGATATATCGCTGTTCTGTTTGGGTGCTGGCACTGTCTCCCTTGTTCCTACTGTTGTAGGAATTCAGTGAGAGTTTGCCCAGAATGCAGTTTGCATCTTTGTCTCACAGTTTGGACAAGGAGACAAGGGCGCTGCTGTCCTGCTGATACCCAGGAAGATGTGTGGTGGTCTCTGGTTGTCTCGGGGATGGGGCCTTGGTTCTCCAGCCTGGTCTCCTGTCCTGTGTTGGCTGCTCTGGAACTTTTTTCTTGCCACAGAAACTTTAGAATCATTTTGTTAATATCCACAGCCAAAATAACTTGGTAAGATTTTGGTTGGCATTGTCCTAAACCTTTAGCCAATGGGGGAAGAATGATGCAGACAAAATTGATTTAATTATTTGTAAAGTTCTGATTTCAACCAGGCACATCTCATTTGTGCCTTAAAGTAATTCTGAAATCAGCAAAGAGTAAACTGAGGCTCAGAGCAGCTGGGTAACTAATTCGAGGTTGCTCAGGTAGGAAATGGAGGAAGCAGTTCTGGATGCTGACCTGCCGGCCCAGGACTCTGCTCTGGGCCAGTTCAGTGAGCAAGCTGTGCGGCCACACCAGTGGGGTCAGTGTCTTGATCTCTAAAATGAAGGATAACCATCATTCCTGCTTCATGGAGCCATTTGGAGACTCGTGGAGCAGGGCAGATGCAGGGACTAAATGGCACCCTGCACGCGGAGCTTGGTGAGTCTTGGCCACTGGGTGTCCATTGACTGTGGGCCATGATACTCTTTGGAACCTGGGTTGTGACACAGCTGGGTGGGTGTGAGTAGCAGAGGGGATTGAGTAGCAGAGCATTTGTAGCAGAGCAGTTGTATAGCAGCTGCTCCTTTGGAGGAAAGGCATCCTGGACCCAGGGAGGGTGGACACAGCTGCTTGTTGGGAGGAAAGGCGTCCTGGACTCAGTGAGGGTGGACACAGCTACTTGTTGGGAGGAAGGGCGTCCTGGACCCAGGGAGGGTAGACACAGATGCTTGTTGGGAAGAAGGGCGTCCTGAACTCAGAGAGGGTAGACAAAGCTGTGATGGTCACAAAGGTCATGAAGCTGACTCTGTCGCTCCAGTGTGACAATGGCCTCACAAGGCTCACATGCCTGTAAAGGACACAGTCTATCTTAGCTTTCCCCTAATGCACAAATGACATGGCAAACACTTTCCTAAGCACAGAAACATTGTGTCAGAACTTGGGACCAGGGATACCACAGGAAGTGAGAAGGTGCTGGAAGGGGACTTGAAGATGCTCTTCTCCACTGAATGCACCAGAGAAATGTCACTAGCAGATTAAACCCAGCGCTAGTTTTAGATCAAGTTCAACCTTCTCAAACATTTTCATCATTACCTCAATAAGTTTTAATTTATGTTTTCTCCTACATGAAGGAATTAACGTAACTAATTTCTTCCTAATGAGAGACATTGACTCCTAATGAATACTTTACCCAGTAGGATGGAGCCTTGGAGGACCATGGAAGGTGTGCAACCTGGACTCTGCCTGACTGTGTCTCCCGTGATCACCCTGCTGGATTATACCTAGGCTGATGTCTTTAAAGCTTCTGTGTTGATCTATAAACCCTGGGACTTCAGCCAGTGGCTTAGCTTCAGTCGGAGCTGGTGAATTGTGGGGTCCTCTAAGATGTCACGTTAGCCTGTTGCTGCCTCTTGCTGCAGTAATTAGCATGATGGCTGTTAGTTTGCCCTGAGGTTTTGCCTAAATTCCAGAGCAGGCCACTTAAAGCTTCTGTCAAGAGGTTCCCCCGCAGGTTGGTGCCAGCCTTCTGCAATATTGAATCTTGCTTTTTGTTTCAAATAAAGGTGACCTTACACGGTCTTGAACTCTACTCTATCTTGCTGTCAGATCTGTTAGTGCTGGCTTCCCGTGTATTGTTCCAGGCAGCCACAAGGGCCAGCACGAGGCAGAATATCATGAAGTGTGTAGGAGACCCGAGTGGCTGAGCCGTCACAGCACTTGCTCACAGGGGCCATTAGTCTTGGGATGGGGGCAGGTGAGGGGCTCCTGGCAGATGGCATGGAAGAGAGCCTCATTCTTGTGCCAGGTTGTAGGAAAGGTCTCCTGGGAGAGGTTAAAGGCCTGTGATTCGAAGCTCTTCAAAGTTTTGAGAGTTTTTTGAAGAATGTGGTGGTGGAGACAGTAGTGACTCCAGTCTGGGCCCCTTCCTGCCCTTTACCTGAGACTGACTTCCCGGATGCAGCATGCTAACCTGTAAAGTTGGTGAGTGCTGAACAGCCTTAGGTTAGGTGGACACATACGCGAGCAGGCTATTTAGGCTATTTCAGATTTTTGACTGGTTTGAGTCAGGATGGCCTGAGTGTCACGGTGAGCTGTCATAGGAAAGGGGCCACTCAGGGCCTTGCACGTGGTGCCTTGAGACAGGCAGATATGGTCACACTGACCTGGGTGGTTTTGGGACCAGCTTGATTAGGACCTTGGGAAACTTCTAAGAAGCAACTAATACCCCTCAGAAGTTGTCTAGAATCCAAGCACTGCATGCTCTGTGAGTCTGGGTTGCTAGGACTGCCTGGTTTGTTGTACAAATCACTAAAATAAACTGTCTGGCTCAAACCTCTTTTCAGTTGTTTCAGGGGCTACCTCGAGTGTCCACTGTCCACCGCACTGCTATAGTAACACGTCCTTGGGCTCAGGCTGAAGGGCCCTGCCACCGTGCACCTGCGGCTCCCCAGCTCACAGGCTTGTCTCCGTCCCAGTTATCTGGGGGGTCTGGACCGTCATGAGTGAGACTTGGAAGAGCCCACTTGCACTTCTGCTCCATGAGCCCCATTCATCGGGGGCCACGGCTAATGCTCAGGGGAAGGAAGAAAACACAAATTTTGGTGAAAATTGAGCTGTCTCTAGTACACGAAGTGACAGCATTTAAGTGTTGTTACTATGACCTCTCATCTTAATGCACTAAAAAATAATTACTTACTTGTTGGTTCATGCCACACACGTTTCTTAAGCACCTACTATGAGCTGCTCTTTATACCAGGAGAGGACTTTGTTTTTTGGGAGGTGGGCAACAAAGGGGAAAATTCCTGAAGTTTCAAAACACATGTGTTGTATCACAGCCTATAATGGAAAGCAGCTGCCAGGTGGGAGCCTGTTTGTGCATCTGGTGCGGGTAGCAGACCTCCTTTCTGACTGGACAGGGAGCTTCCAAACATATCTGTTCTCTACAGTGTATCTATTTGATCAAGGAACGAGGGTGCCTGAAACCCATTAATAAACACAAGTCAACCTGTTCAACATTTTCCCTGGAAGGATTTGAATTTTAAGAGAATATTTTGTTATTTATCAGGGATTTTGGCTAAATTCATCGACCATTTCATTTAGTGCTGTGTAGACAGGACCTATAGCTCTTGGGGTAATAGACCTTATGGGACCAATTTAGTTTCATCCAGGAAAGCAACTTTCTCTGCTCTGAGATCTGATTTTCATTAGATAGGTTTGCTACAAGGTTTAGTGAAAGTAATGTCCAGAAGCTTCGGACCCAATTTAAATTTAGCTTTTTTTGATTCACCTGCATCCTTAAGGTGCCTGAGTTTGAATGAATCTTGGAATTCCATCTGGGAAGTCACCATTAGCACAATTTTAGCTGAAAGCTTAGCTCTCTATGGAAAATGAAAGAATGCTTAGCATGACTTTCCCAATAATAAGTTAAGTTTTAATACACATATTGCATTTCAATTAAAGTTGGCCCATGATTATTTTGTGTTGTGGTTTCTCAAATAACATAATTGCTGAGTTAATCACAAAAATGGAAGGACAGAACTAGACCAGCTGATGGGGACAAGGTGCCTGGGAAAATACGCTGCACCCCCAAGGATGTTCTAATCAGCCACAGTGGAGCAAACTTTGGGTTAACGTTAACTATACTTGGGGCTCAACACACCTTGGAGCAACTATAGGGATTTTGAGGATGAATAGCTTTAATTTTGTTCAAAGAAAACAACTATATGACATAGCTGTTGGTAGTCAACAGATTTTCAAATCTAAAAGACCGAAAATACGTATTTAAGGAATATAATTTTGGATTCTGTTTTTTTTCAAGAATGTATCTATGGAAAGGAAAACATCACAGACAGGGCTTCCAGACTTATGAGAAACTTCAGAACCATTTTAAGAAAAAAAAAATCATCAACATTTATAGCCCAGAAACAACACACCAACCCGAGGCCCGCTTTGAACACCCTCACTTAGGCCACGAAGCTAAGTTGAGCTTTAATAAGAGCCTTAAGCTGCACGACTAACCCTGGGTCATGCTCTTTCACCTGTAATGGTCTCTAGCATGAGCTAAGGGGCCTGGAGATGGGAAGACACTTTGTATAGATCGGGAGAGGGGGTGAGTGGGGAGCAATTTAGGATGCCTTCCCTGGAAGGGCCAATTGCTGCAGCAAAGAAGATTCTAGAAGTTTCCATGACTACTGGGGCTATTGCCCCTGACTCCTGTAAACCACCCTGGTGCTGCTCTTCCTGCAGATGGACCTGGAGACCGAGGTCTCTGAAGGAATGTGTGTTCTCAGCCCTGCTTGTGCATTAGACTCTCCTGAAGAGTTTCAAAAAATGAAGATGCAGAAATTCCTCCCCAAACCCCATGTCAGGTATTTGATTTAATTGATTTAAATTTTTTTTTTTTAATTTTAAAATTAAATTTAATTAATTTAAAAATTTCTACAGTTGCTTAGCCCAGGTTGAGGCGCAGGAAAGTAGAGGTGGCTGCACCCAGCCGTGGCGTGCAGTTGGGTGCCTGACTAGGGTTTTTTTTTCCAAGGTCACCTGCGATCTGTTCTGCTCAAGGCCTAGTTTGGATTGTTTGCCTTTGTCATAGACTTTCCTGCTAGCAGACAATTTGGAGTAGTGTAATAATTTTTTTTTTTTGCAGTTTTTGTCTGGGGCCAGGTTTGAACCCGCCACCTCCGGTATATGGGGCTGGCACCCTACTCCTCTGAGCCACAGGCACCACCCAGTGTAACATTCTTTTAATGCCGTATTCTAGCCAGGCCTGGCTCACACTTTTCAGTCAGCCTGCCTTCAAATAGACGGCCTGGCTGCTGCTCAGAGCCCAGCTAACTTCTCCCTGATGCTTTGAATTGTTTTATAATTTTGTTGGTTTACTGCCAGCCAGGGATGTGCAAAAGAAAATATGGTTTTGTTCTCTACAGTATATACAGTACAGTCTTACATACAGATTTCACTGACTCTGCAGTGAGAACATCCAAACCATGTCTCTACATCCTTTTCCAGGCCGGATCCCATTTCTTTTAGGCCAAATGTGCATGTCTGTGTAAGTGGTGTTCAGCAAACCCTGTTCACGAGCGAAGCTGGGATGGGTCTGTGCGGAGGCCAGTAGGTCCAGGGTTTCGCCAGGTCCTTTGTGTCTGGGGTACCCTGCAGTGTAACTCAGCTACTTACGAGGGGGAACTAACACTTTTCTGGATCTGAAACTAGGGAAATGTTTTTAGGAAAAGCCAGTATACAAATAGCAACAATCAGCAATACACTGAATAAACTTGCTTTGTTTAAAGATATTATCTTAGATTTTCTTTGGGAATCTGTTGCAATCCCTATGGCCTTGGTCTCAATTGCCACAGGAAGGAACCAGGCCTGAGGCAGAGAAGTACAAGCTTGCAGGAGGCGCGCTAACTTTGATTGCAGGGTAGCCCTGAGCAACCTCCACAGTAGCCTTTTGTTGAGACGGTATATGACAGGTGAGGGGAGTATTAGACAATGACTGTGTGCTTAAGGATTGCCACGGGCTTGGGCTCTTTCTTGGAGTAATGAGCACCTGCAGAAGAATTGCCCAAGGGTTCACCCCCCAGCTGCAAATCATCTTGCTCAGAGGTAGTCTGGCTCTTGGCGTCCTCTACAGGGATCCAATTAAGTATTTAAGGTGGGTCACACAGACTCAGAAGAATGTGACAGTTTATTTGGTCTGTTCCTGTGGCTTTACACCAGAAAGTAATGTGTTCTGCATAAAACAAGAACTGTTAAGTGTTTACCGGGATGAGGGTGAAATGCTTGGTTAGCTTGCAGCCTTCAGAGGGCAGCAGGTATGGGAGGCTGAGCATGTGGGAAGAACCCCTTGGGATAGGGAACTTGGAGATGGCACAGGACTGGGTGGGGGACAGCCTGGAGATGTCCCACTGCTGGGGATGGCTGGGCCTGGCTGGGCTGTGCCTTGGGTTCCCCCCAGTCCCTGAAGCTGCTTTGCTTAGGCTGTTGCCTCCGTCAATGTGAGTGCCTCATCTTGCTCACAGCCCCTGGTACCAGAGCAGCCATCCTCATCTTCCTTAAGTTGAGGGATGGTCTCTAAGGGACTGTTACTTTTCTTTTCTTTCTTTCTTTTTGTTATTAAGTCATACCTGTGTACATTAATGCAATCATGGGGCACCATGCACTGGTTTTATATAAAATTTGAAATATTTTCATCAAACTGGTTAACATAGCCTTCCTGACATTTCCTTAGTTAATGTGTTAAGACATTTATATTCTACATTTAGTAAGTTTCACATTGTACCCTTGTAAGATGCATCATAGGTGTAGTCCCACCAATTGCCCTCCCTCCACCCATCCTCACCCCTCCCCTACCCTCTCCTCCCTTTCCCCATATTCTTAGGTTATAATTGGGTTATAGCTTTCACATGAAAGCTATAAATTTGTTTCATAGCAGGGCTGCGTACATTGGATACTTTTTCTTCCATTCTTTGAGATACTTTGCTAAGAAGAATATGTTCCAGCTCCATAAATGTAAATATGAAAGAGGTGAAGTCTCCATCTTTCTTTAAGGCTGCATAATATTTCATGGTATACATATACCACAATTTGTTAATGCATTCGTGGGTCAGTGGGCACTTGGACTTCTTCCACGATTTAGCAATTATGAATTGGGCTATAATAAACATTCTGGTACAAATATCTTTGTTATGTAATTTTTGGTCTTCTGGATGTATACCTAGTAGAGGAATTGTAGGATTGAATGGCAGGTCTATTTGTAGATCCCAAACATCTTTTTGTGTTCTCCAAACATCTTTCCAAAGGAACATATTAATTTTCATTCCCACTAGCAGTGTGTTCCCTTTTCTCCACATCCACGCTAATATCTCTGGTTTGGGGATTTTGTGACGTGAGCTAATCTTACTGGAGTTAGATGATATCTCAAAGTAGTTTTGATTTGCATTTCTCTGATAATTAAGGATGATGAGCATTTTTTTGTATGTCTGTAGGCCTTGTGACTGTCTTCTTCAGAGAAGTTTCTCTTCAAGTCCCTTGCCCAGCCTGAGATGGGATCACTTGTTTTATTCTTGCTAATACGTTTGAGTTCTCTGTGGATTCTGGTTATTAAATCTTTGTCGGAGATATAGCCTGCAAATATCTTCTCCCATTCTGAGGGCTGTCTGCTTGCTTTACTTACTGTGTTCTTGGCTGTGCAGAAGCTTTTTAGTTTGATTTTGAATTTAGTTAGATTTTGATCAGGTCCCAGTAGTGTATTTTTGATGCTACTTCGATTGCCCAGGGCGGTCTTCCTCATAAAATATTTGCCCAGGCTGATTTCTTTAAGAGTTTTCCCAGTATGTTCTTCTAGTATTTTTATAGTTTCAGTTCTTATGTTACAATCTTTAATCCAGTGAGAGTCTTAGTTAATAGTGAAAGGTGTGGGTCCAGTTTCAGTCTTGTACAGGTTTAAAGCCAGTTCACCCAGCATCATTTGTTAAATAGTGAATCTTTTCACCACTGAATGATTTTAATTGGCTTTTCAAATATCAAATAACGGTATGTAGCTGGATTCATCTCTTGTTTCTCTATTCTGTTCCATGCATTTACCTTTCTGTTTTTGTGCCAGTGCCATGCTGTTTTGATCACTATCGATTTATAGTATAGTCTGAGGTCTGGTAGTGTGATTCCTCCTGCTTTGTTTTTATTTCTGAGTAAAGTCTTGGCTATTCGAGGTTTTTTTCTGATTCCATATAAAATGAAGTATTTTTTCGAGATCTTTAAAGTATGACAGTGGAGCTTTAATAGGGATTGCATTATAATTGTATATTGCTTTTGGTAGTATCGATATTTTAAAAATGTTGATTCATGAGCATGGTATTTTTTTCCATTTGTTAACGTATTCAGCTATTTCTTTTCTTAGAGTTTCATAGTTCTCATTATAGAGATCTTTTCTGTTCTTTGTTAGATAAACTCCTAAACATTTCATCTTCTTGGCACTACTGTGAAAGGAATAGAGTCCTTGACTGTTTTTTTCAGCTTGACTATGGTTGGTATATATAAAGGCTACTGATTTATGAGTGTTGATTTTGTAACCTGAGATGCTGCTGTATTCCTTGATCAATTCTAAGAGATTTTTAGTAGAATCCCTGGTGTTTTCCAGATATACAATCATATCGTCTGTGAAGAGTGAAAGTTTGATCTCTTCTGACCCTATAGGGATACCCTTGATCACCTTTTCTTCCCTAATTGCAATGGCTAAAACTTCTATTACAATGTTAAAGAGCAGTGGAGACAATGGGCAACCTTACCAGGTTCCTGATCTGAGTGGAAATGATTTCAATTTAACTCCATTCAGTACGATACTGGCTTTGGGTTTGCTGTAGATGGCCTCTATCAGTTTATGAAATGTCCCTTCTATACCAATTTTCTTAAGTGTTCTTATCATGGAGGGATGCTGGACATTATCAAAAGCTTTTTCTGCATCAATTGAGAGAATAATATGGTCTTTGTTTTTTAATTTGTTTATATGATGAATTATATTTATAGATTTAAGATACTGAACCAGCCTTGAGACCCTGGGATAAAACTGACTTTGTCATGATGTATAATTTGTTTGATGTGTTGCTGGATTCTGTTTGTTAGGATCTTGTGAATATTTTTGCATCAATATTAATTAGTGACATTGGTCTATAATTTTCTTTATGTGTTGGGACTTTTCCTGGTTTGGGGATCAAAGCGATGTTTGCTTCATAGAATGTGTTGGATAGTCTTCCTTCTTTTTCTATATTTTGGAACAGATTGAGTAATTTAGGTACTAGTTCCTCTTTAAAAGTTTGGTAGAATTCTGATATGAAGTCATCTGGTCCCAGGCTTTTCTTTTTAGAGGGATTTTGTATAATTGATGCTATTTCAGAACTTGATATAGGCCTGTTCAACATTTCCACTTGATTTTGGCTAAGTCTAGGAAGGTGGCGTGCCTCCAAGTATTGGTCAATTTCCTTCAGATTTTCATATTTCTGAGAATAAAGTTTCTTGTAATATTCATTAAGGATTTTTTGAATTTCTGAGGAGTCTGTGTGATTTCATCTTTGCCATTTCTGATTGATGAAATTAGAGATTTTACTCTTTTTTTACCTGATTAGGTTAGCCAAAGGTTTATCTATTTTATTGACCTTTTCAAAAAACCAACTTTTTGTTTTATTGATCTGTTGTATAATCCCTTTGTTTTCAATTTCATTTAATTCTGCTCTAATTTTGGTTATTTTCTTTTTTTTTCTACTGGGTTTGGGATTGAAGTGGTCTTCCTTTTCCAGTTGCTTGAGATGTCCCATTAAGTTGTTAACTTCCTCTCTTTCCTTTCTCTTGAGGAAGGCTTGAAGTACTATAAATTTCCTTCTTAGGACTGCCTTTGTGGTATCCCAGAGGTTCTGATAATTGGTGTCTTCATTGTCATTTTGTTCCAAAAATTTGGTAATTTCCTTCTTAATCTTGTCTATGACCCAGCTATCATTTGGCATAAGGTTATTTAGCTTCCAAGTTTTTGTATGAGTATGAAGATTCCTGTTGTTACTGAGTTCAACTTTTATTCTATGGTGGTCTGAGAAGTTGCAAGGAATAATTTCTATTCCTTTAAATTTATTGAGGTTAGATGTGATCAATTTTTGGAGTATGTTCCATGGGCTGATGAGAGGAATGTTTATTCAGTTTTGTTGTGATGAAATGTTCTGTAGAAGATGTCTTATTCAGGATGAGTCATACTGGGGTTCTGAAACTGTCTGCTGTCTGAATTTCAGAATCTCTTGGCATGTCTGGAAAGTTCTCTTTCATAATTTTATGAGGAAGAGCCTCTGTGCCTTGGAAGCCACTTTGTCACCTTCAGGGATTCCTATGAGGTGAATATTTGAATTGTTTTCTTTGAATTATTCCAGAGCTCTCTGAGAGAATGATCCATTTTTGCTCTCCATTTCTCTTCCTCTTTGAGAGTTTGGGAGCATTCAAAAGCTTTGTCTTTGCTGTCAGAAATACTTTCTTCTGCCTGCTCCATTCTGTTACTGAGGGATTCTACTGTATTTCTCAGATCTTTGAAGGCTGCTAATTCTTGTCTCAATGTGTCAAAATCTTTGGTTATTTTGTCTTTGAATTCATTAAATTCTTGAGACAACTTTTGAAAAGCTCCTTGAATTTCTAATTCCAACTTTTCCTCTATTATATTAATCTTGTTTGTAATCCAAATTCTGAATTTGATTTCTGACATCTCAGTCATCTGTTTATGAATGGGATCTTCAGTTATGCCCGCCATATCTTTCCTTGGTGGGGGGGTGGGGTTTTGATCTACCCTGGTTATTCATGTTACTGGAGTTTTTTAGCTGATTCCACCCCCATGGTTATTTTACACCATTTGGCTAGATGAGCAGATAAGGTGAAGTTGGATTGGGGGCTCCAGAAGTAGTGATTAACCAGCCCTTTGCCCAAGAGCTGGGACTGGTGTCTGTACTTTTATCCTTAGAGCTTTGCAAAGGACCTGTACAGTGCTATGACCTGAGAAACTGGGGACCTGCTTGGTGTGGTGGGGCTAAGTGGCTCTGTCTTGTTTTCAGCTAGTCTCTGTCCTACCCTAGTGCATCAGTTACTCTGGGTTGTAAGTTTCAGCTGTGGAGAAATACCAGCAATTAAGTCACCCCACCCCCCACAGGCAACAATTGGAAAAGGAAAATTAAACTTTCCCACATTCACACCCAGGGTACCACTTGGATAGTCCTTGGGTGATTGATCCAGTTCAAGAGGTCCAAATCAGTTGTCTCAGTCAGCACCTGTCTTAGGTGGGAGAGTTCAAAAAGGTCTCTGACAACTAGATAGCAGGGATCTGCTGGAAGCTTAAATATGACTCGTTCAGGTGCTCCATGTGGTCAGAAGGATCTGCTCAGTGAATAAATTAGTCTGGGAAGGTTGATGCCTCCTTCCCCACCTTGCACCTCTGTCACACCCAGTCACTGATAACCCCTCAGGGCTGTGACCCAGTTCCCTCCAATGAGCAGGTGCTCCAGGGGTTTGCACCTGCTTGAGTCACAGGGACATCGATGTCTCCTCAGCCAGGCTTCTGCTCTCTGCCACTATCCTGCAGATGGATGTGAGGCCTGACAGTGCTTAATGGAGGCTGGGGCCATTCACTCAGTTCCAGCCCCACCCCCGATTGATGTTGCTCATAGAACAGAACAACTTCCAAGAATTTGTTTCTGTTCCAGCTGTATTCCCCTGCAGATCAGATGCTGTTTGAGTTCACAGAAACTGTGGCTCAGGCCCCATCTGTGCCACTGCCTGGTCTTGGCTGCAATTTATGTTGGAGTGGGCTGGTTAGAGCTCACAGTCAGCTGTCAGTTTCAGCCTCTGCCTGCCTGCCTGCCTTTGTGTCAGCTATGATCCCCTGAGGGCCAAGTGCATCTTATGCTCAGTTAAGCAGTCCTCTGGGTCAGCCCTGCCCTGAGTGTCTGCTGTCTCTGCGCATGCGTATTCTAGCTCTATCACTCCGCCCAGGCTGGTACAGCCTCAGGCATACCCTTTACTCACAGGGCCTGCATTTCTGTCCCAGATCTGTTCTGCCAGTAGCTGCCACCAGAGAAGATTCCTGGCCTCCTCTGGTTGCTCAGAGAGACAGGGGTTGTGACTCTGAAATATCCCCAGGGGTGTGAGCCCTATTGTTGCTGCTGCAGCTTCTGCTCTGTGCCTCGGGGCACCACCACTCCTGTATGGTTCCCTCTCAGCTGACCACCTTCTCCCTACTCCCATGCTGCAGAATTAGCAGTGACCAGCAGCAGTCCATGCCCTGTTCATACCTCTTGAGAAAATACCCAAGAATGTGGACTCTATGGGTGACAAGCTTCCAAACCTCCAGGTGAGTGTGGAGAGGAGGGCTTGGTACTGTTACTTTTCATGTTTGGTCAATTTTTTTCTCATGGTCTTGTCAGGCCACTCTGAAAGGGTCTGGCTCTTGAGTATCCAGAGTATTTTGGGGTTAGAGGTTTTAAAGGAATGAGGGAGTTACTGGGGAAGAGGAGTGAAGGAACAAGGGGAAACATGAAGGGAGGCGGGGTGTGGGTTTTGGTCAGAGGTGTCTTTCCTTGTCTCTGCAGTTGAAGTCTACACAAATGCCAAATCTTTTTTTTTTTTTTTTTTTTTTAAGAAAATGTTTGTGAACTGTAGTTTTTACTTTGAAGCTTTCCCCAACCATTTGAAAATAGATTACTGGGAACAAATCTTCTAGAAGTTAATCCACCTGAGTCCAAGAGCCAGCTGGTGCCAACTGCCCAGCTGGGAGTTGGCTAACACCTGGTTGGGTGTGGGGGGAATAGGACAAAAGCCACTTTTCTTCCTGCTCCCTGCTGAATCCAAGGAGGGCCTGGGTGATGTGGTCCAAGGGATGGCCCCTGTGAGGAATCCTTTTGCATTTTCTGTGGGATTTTTAGATCCACTCTATGGAGGTCCAGGAAGAGACCATGGGTCCCAGGAAACGGCAGGTGAGAAGGGTCAGTCAGAGAACGGTGCTCTTGCTGAGCAGAGAGTTGGGGAACAGAGTCATCTGGAGTTGTGATTATTGATTCAGCTCAATATTAGTACAAAACTGGAAAACATGGTCTTGCAGAGGAAAATATCTCATTTCAATACATACACTTAAAAATTGTTTTTAGTGATGTCTTTACATGTAATTCTTCATCAGTTTGCTTTACTTTAATTAACATGAAAACCCCCCAGATGTGTTTACAGGCTGGGATCTGGGACTAACTCAAGGAACATTTGAATTTTTGTTTTCTACTTTTTTCATTTTGCTTTTTCTCCTTATTCTTTGTGACATGTGCCCCTTCTAGGTACCTGGTGGCTCATCCCCATGCCCTGGACCCTCTGGTCACTCCCTGGGCTGTATGTGATGATCCAGGGTCTTGGGTCCTCTGCCCCAGCCCACCAACTCTCATCCATGCTGTCCCAGCCTGGACCATGTCCTCCAGCTTGTTAGAGGAGGGGCTGATTTGATAGGTTAGTTCAGGATAAAGGGTTGGTGGACCCCAGTGGTCTAACATGAGGGTCACCAGATATTCTGTGCAGAGGGCTTGGCAGTGTTTGGGGCCACACATCTCTACTGTAGCCCTGAGCTCTACCATTGTGCAGGTAAAGTAGCTGCAGATGAAACTTAAAACTGTGTCCCAGTAAACCATGGATATTAAAAGGTGAACTCATCTACTTTTCACTTGCTGTGGAATATTCTTTCTTTGAATTTTTTCTACCATTTACAAATGTGAAGCCCATTATGAGCTCACCAACCATATACAAATAGGTGGTGGGCTGGGTTTGCCCCAGGGGTCATGGTTTGCTGACTCCAGGTCTAAGTCCCCTCAGACGATTCTTCTGTAAATCCTGGGACATTACATCGCAACTTTAGACACTGTTCTGCAGACTCTGTCCATCACAGCTCAGCTGCCTGCCCACTGTTGTTGTCCTAAGGCCAGTTCTGTCAGTGAAAAGCTGGTTTCTCAAGTGTGTCTGGTTGGCTCCACTGCTGAGGAGGTTCTGTGCAAACAGCCCACACTCACAGCTGAGGCTTCACAGCACATAAAGCTGATTCACTGTGTGAGCACATCCTGGCGCCTGGGCTTATCCTTAAAGACACTGAATTTTCTCCTCTTGAGCCTTGCAGTCCTGCTGTAACATGTCCAGAGTGACTGCCTTTCCCCATTTCCCTCTGTAAGTTTGGGGACATGGAGCACCCCAAGAGTAGCAGTGACTTAGTTGAGGTTCACTGTGCTGTGCCTGGCACAGACTGTGGAGGGAGGCTGGCACTTGTCACCATCAGCCCTGTGTTCGGTGGGATCCTCTGTGTAGCAGATGCTGGAGCCCATGGAGGCCCTTGTGGGAAGCGCTTTAGGGACCAGGCTGGGGGCGCAGCGAGGGCATTGGTTGGAAGCACCTTCTCTTCCCTCGCCCCTGCATGGTGAGTTGTGTGGACCCCCTCTAGGTAGCGTGGCTGGAGTCTGTGAGCAGGTGTTCCAAAAGCAGTAGAAACTGTCGGTCTCCACAGCCAAGGTTCAGGAACCAGAGAAGCAGCTCTCACTGTGCTGCTGTTATAGACTCTGTCCCAGTTTGAGAACAGAGGCCACAGTTGTCACGTCTTCATAGGAAGCATCTCAGAATTCACAGCCACCTTGAAACCCCACCAGGTTACGCTGAGTGGACATGAGGGCGCCAGAGTGACGCTAACTCGGCAGACCTGGGTCCTGTTTACATCCCACTGTGAATCAGATACAAGCTAATGTTTAAAGTGGGAGTGGCACACCACAGCCTGCGCGAGCCAAACTCTGCTCTTTAAACAGAGCTTTGTGAAATAGCCACGCCGATCACGTTCGTGGGGGGTGGCTACCTCTGTGAGGCCACAGCGGAGCTTCAGAATTGCAACAGATGGTGCTGCTCTTATATAAAAAGGCCTAAATACTGATGCTCCACCCCTTCTCAGAAAATGCTTGCTGACCTGTGCTCTACAGAGACTCAAAGTCCTGTTGTTAGGACTGAGAGCCCGTGGCTGGGGCAGGGATCTTCCGGACCTCCATGTCCACCTACGTTGCCGCTTTGATCTCAGAGCTACAGAGGAGCAAAGTGCCACACCCTCCAGCTGTGTGGTGGGGCGAGGACTCTGGGTGTTATTGGCAGGCGGCGATCTCTCTGCGTCCCCCCACCCCCTTCCTCCTCTGCGTCCTTGGACCTCAGTGACACCTAAGAGGGTTCTCCGTGGCTCTGCTTGGATGTTGCGTTTTTTTGAAGGAGAAAGATTCCTCATTTGCTCCTCTTTATTTTAAAGCAAAGTCCCCAGCACTAGTCTTTTTGTTTTTTTTTTAAGCTTGCCCTGGCTTGTGTGTTGGTGACGCGTGTGCACCGTAGGGTTAGACTAGAGGAAGAAGAATCTCTTATTTGAACTTGTGGAATTCTTCTCCTGTCTCCTGTGTTATTTTCCTCGCTGGAGCAGTATTTCAATCTAGTGAGCACTCCCAGGTCGTCTGTGTGGAAGGTGTTGGTCAAAAGGTGCAGGCTTTGGTTTTGCCAGACGGTAAATCTGGAGATCCAGTGTGCTGTGCAAGGCGTGCAGCTGACTGTGTCCATGAGCCTTGGCTAGGAGGGGTTGTCCTGCATTCCGTGTCTTTATCACACACAGAAGATCATGAAGAGGGTGGGAGGGAGTCCCGAGAGGACGTGTGCTTGGAGCTCACGGGTTCTCTGCGCAGCTGCCTCTCCAGACGCGCAAGTCTGAGGTAAGCGGGGGCGGCTCTGTGTGTCAGCTGCATCTTGGGGTGTCTTCCGAGCCTCGCTGTAGGAAGACCGTCACTTTTCAGACACCCTCCCTTCCCGTCTCTCTGCCATCTTTTCCTCTCCTTCCCACCTCGTCCTCCCTCTGTGGCAACAGGGAGGCTTCATGGTTACACTGGGCTGAGCCCCTGGGTGCTGCGTGTCTGTTCCCACTCACGTCGGGGGGTGTTTGGTCTACAGACTGTCTAAGGCACCACGAGGAGGACCGTTTCTCAACTGTGGTTCACTGTTTAATTGTTTAGCCACAAGGAATAAACAAACCTCTAAAGATGTCACCTCCCCAGATGCCGGTGACTCACAGGCCTTCAGCACTGATGGTTTCTGCCACCTCTGTGTTCCTCGTGAAGATGAAATTATGTTCTTTCCCACCTTGTTCTTAGAAAACTCTAACTTTTGTTCTGATTTTATACCTTTGATTTGTGCCAATTTGAAACAGGCTGTCAATCCAAATGGCAGAAATACTCACTGATTTTATTCCTTAACATTTTATAAATGTTTAGGGGAAACCAGGATTACAGGGTTGATGTTGAAGTGGTGGTGTGTGCCAGGCACCCGCCCCCATCACCCTCATGTCCACTGGCTTTTAGTGAGCAGTGGAGAAAGTGAGCGGCTTTATCACAGAAGGGACATGGCTGGGCAGGCAGCTGTGGAATTAGCCACTGGGCACCTGGGTCTGGGGAGCACGTCCACTCTTGGAGAATGTCCTCTCCCCGTGGACATGACAGCAGTGGGGGTTCTTATCTGGGCGCACAGCTGCCACTCTTGTGTGCAGGCGCAGAGAGGCCCTGCCTGGAGGGGTAGCCCTCTTTCCCTCACTGAGGGCCAGTTTGACCAGCTCAGTCAACTTGGTCATCAGTGGGGTGACCAGCACTGTGTCCAAGTGACACTGACGTTCACTCTCTGGGACACTGTTTGGTGTGCCATGCTCCGCCCTCGGTGCACCCCACTCTGATGGCGAAACCAAGGGTTAGGAAGGAAACCTGTCCCCCCAAGGTGGCATCAGATATTCACTGCACTAGGGCACTAGCTGTCAGGCTCAGCTGTATGGAGGGACCAAACAGTGTCCCAGAAAGTGAACACCAGGGCTCGAGCTGTGGGTTGGGGAGTTGAGGGAGGGAAGGAGATAGACCAGACTGAGTGGGGAAGGGGGAAGCCACATGGAACCAACTTGCAGGGAGGAGAGAAGGGGGGCAAGGAAGTTTGCAGGGGACTTCTATTTTCACTTAGAGAAGAGCAGTGAGGAGAAATCTTGGCTTTGGGACCAGATGTGAATAGTCCCTATGGTGAGTTTCCTCTGTTCTCTGAACAAAGTAGATTCAGAATAGGTGGTGACCACTGAGGCTCCACCAGAATATTGTGTATGGTCTGGAGTTGGTTTTAAAAACTTGAAATAGTCTAGGAGAGATTCTTTTTCTGACTTTGAAAAGGCTGCAGATAAATGTGCTTCCACTCAGAGGCAGCAAGAAGAGGGCTTAGGGCCAGGCACAGGCAGGTGCAGCAGCATCCAAGGAGCTCTGAGCACCATGGGCCTTGGTGGTGGTGGTGGGGGAAAGGGTTCCCTGTGCTACTCTGCAAGTGAGGGGGACCAGACTGCCCAGCCCATCAGGAGTTGACACTGGGACGATGTCAGAACCTGTCAGGAAGGTGTTAGCGCAGTTCCCCATCCCTGTCCTGCCTGTGTCTTCACCCGAACACACCCCTTCCTGGCTAACAGGGCTGTTGCTCGTTGTGGTAACATTTCCAGGCTGGTGGATTTTGAAAAAACAGTAGAAAATCAGTCTATCTCTTGGGCATGCCCTTTATCCTAGGATAGGACAGACTTTCTGCTTTGCCATTTAATTATCTGTGCTTTGCAAATAAAAGTCAGAGACATGAAGCATAATGAGTGACACCCTCTCTGAGCATGAGTATGGCCTGTCCTAGCTTTACCCTAAGTGGCTTCTTAGGGAGGCTGTGATGAATCCCCATAGACTTGGTGGCTTTTAAAACAACAGACATGTGTCTTCTCATGGTTCTGGAGGCAAGAGTTTCAAAGTCAAGGTGTCAGCCAGGCCAGGTTTCTGCCAGACTCTGTGGGGTCCTCCTGGCCTGTTGTGGTGGTATCAGTCCTGGGCACTTCTTGGCCCACAGCTATTTTCATTAACCTCCACCTTTGCATCAGAGAACACTCTCTGTGTATATGTCCTCTTGACTTTTCTCTTCTTTTTAATAAGGACACTGGTAATCTTGAGCTATGGGCCACCCTAATGGCCCTATTTTGACTTGATCCCCCTGCAAAGACCCTATTTCCACATGAGGTCACATTTGTAGGTGGCCGGGCTTCCACATTTCTGTTGGGGTAACACTATCCAGCCCAGGGCAGCAGGTTTGAGGGTGTGTGTGCTGCTGGCAGGTGCTACCATGGCATTATCTACAGTGGCTGATGGGCATGAGGCAGGGGAGACAGGAGGTGGGAAGGACAGGTCAGTGTGATGTCAGCTGTCTTCCCTGTTTCATTCCTAGGAACTAGGCTGAGGCCTCGCAAGGGCAACCTGTGTATTCCTTGGACCCTTGGAGGTGCAGGCCAGGGGCAGGTTTGGCTCTGGGGCCCAGGTGCTGCAGACAGTACACCCTCACCGAGTACACTGGAGGCCCCAGGGGCATGACACCACTTGGTGCCTGGAGACCTGGCAACCTGAAGGTGAGGGGGGGACAGCAGAGATTGATGAGGACAAGTGGTTGTGGCATGGCAGGCCATTCTCAGGTGACTTCAGATAGGAGCAAGGAGCAGGAGGAGAGGTTGGTCCTGAGGATCTGGAGCTGCTGCTCAGCAGCATCCCATGCAGACAGTTGTCTGAGCTGGGAGAGCACTAGGGTGGAGAAGGTGCCATTGGGGGTTATCCGTGGACAGTGGGGGATTCTCAGACCAGACTCACGGTTCTTCTACTCTTAAGTCTTATAAAAATTCCATGTATTTAAGGGGCACAATGGGGTGTTTTGATGGATATGTTCATGGTGAGCTGATTACCGCAGTCAAAGCAACAGCTCTTCACAAACTTACATTTTGTTTGTGAAGAGCACAGGGTCTGCCCTCCCAGTGAATGTTCTGTGTACACATACGGTGGTGTCAGCTGTTGTTCCTCAGTAGCTGATTGGAGCTGGACATTGTCCATCCCATGTAACTTCACATCCCCTGATTCCCACCTCATGTTCCCAGATGCATCAGTTTTCATGAAACATGTGGTCCAAATCAACATGATTTCAAATTTGCAAACTTTAGGTCTGACCCCTTCTTACATCATCTCCATTGAGTAAATTAACACAGACAAAATAACAGGCACAAAATATCCTTATTCTCTTGTAGATCTGAAAAGTTCATTGTCTTGCCTGGTTGTTCACTTGCGAGCCCACCGCTGGCCCTATTTGATTGACATTGCTCTCCCCACCCCATTTTATGGCAGTGAGGAAAGCAATGTGAAATGACCTCTCTGCTGTGTGGAGCCTTGGCTCACCCTCCTACATTCCCTCCTGGTACCAACATTCCTTTTCACTGAGCTCATTCACACTGTCTGCCAGGGACAGTCTCCATCAGGACTCTCACCCCTGCTTCTGCACATAAGAGAAAAACTGAGATGTGGTGTTCATGCTAAAGGAACTTCTATCAGCATAGTGATGAGATGCTACAGTCTCCTGGGATGAACAGCCATGGAAATACCTGCAGTGATTGATAGTCACAGGAAAGCACTATGTCCATCCAGCTTGACTCTTGGTCCTTGGGGAATGTTAGCAATGGTGGTTGGAATGACAGTGGCTATGGTGATTTCCAGGGAAGCACACTTGTGCACACAGACCCTGAAGGGAAGCTCCTCCTAGATGTGACCCTCTGTGATTCTGAGTCGGCCAGCACAGACCAGCCATGACACTCCACACTAAGCCACTTCATCTCCTCATTTACAGGATAAGTGTTCCAGTCTTCAGACTTTTGTATAATTGATGCTATTTCAGTACTTGATATTCGTCTATTCAAGATTTCTAAATCTTCCTGACTGAGTTTTGGAAGGTATTGTGCTTCCAGATATTGGTCCATCTCATCTACATTTTCATATTTCTGGGAATAGTTTTTTTGTAGTAATTGTTGACAATCTTTTGTATTTCTGTGGCATCTGTTGTTATTTCCCCTTTATCATTTCTAATTTATTTATTAGAGATCTTGTTCTTCTGTTTCTGGTTAGTATAGCCAAGGGTTTATAAATTTTATTAATATTTTCAAAGAATAAATTTTTTGTTTTGCTGATCTTCTGAATAATTCTTTTGTTTTCAATTTCATTTAGTTCTGCTCTAATTTGGGTCATTTCTTTTCTTCTGCTGGATTTGGTATTAGATTGTTCTTCCTTTTCCAGTTGCTTAAGATGGCCCATTAGGTTGTTGACTTGCTCTCTTTCGGTTTTCTTGTTGAAGGCATCTAATGCTATAAGTTCCCTCTAAGGACTGCCTTTGCAGTATCCCACTGGTTTTGATAGTCTGTGTATCATTTTGTTTCTGAAATCTAATGATCTCCTTCTTGATCTTGTCTATGACCCAGCTATCATTCAGCATAACGTTTAGTTTCCATGATTTTATTTGAGTATGAAGATTTCTGTTGCTGTTGAGTCCAACTTTTGTTCCATCATGATATGACAAGGTACAGGGGATAATTTCTATTCTTTTGAATTTGTTGAGGTTAGCCTTGTGACCTAAGATCTGATCAATTTTGGAAGATGATTAGTGGGCTGATGAGAAGAATAGGTATTCAGTTTTGTTAGGATGCAGGGGTGGCGAACACGCGGCTAGAGCCGCATGCGGCTCCCAGCCAAAATGAATTTCGGCTCTTTGCCTCTTATCATTATTTTGTATACTGTGGCTCTTTGCCAAGTTTGGATTTTGTTATGCTGCTTCTGAGGAGGG
>CAUYPK010081093.1:0-31923 GCA_963574355.1 Loris lydekkerianus
CCCCATGTTCTTGTGCGATACCCAATTCGTTATCAAGACGACTTTGTGCCCACCAGACTGTGTGTGTTCACAACTCACTGTGTGACCACGCCACACTGTGAGCACACCTGACACTGTGAGCACCCCGGACACTGTGAGCACATCTGACACTTTGAGCACCCTTGACACTGTGAGCACCCCAGACACTGAGACACCCGACACTGTGAGCACCCTGGACACTGTGAGCACCCCTGACACTGTGAGACACCTGACACAGTGAGCACCCTGGACACTGTGAGCACACCTGACACTGTGAGCACCCCAGACACTGTGAGCTCACCTGATACTGGGAGCACCCCCGACACTGTGAGCACCCCTGACACTGTGAGCACACCTGATACTGTGAGCATGCCACATTGTGATGCACACCACATGGTGAGCACTCCAGATACTGTGCACACACCTGACACTGTGAGCATGTCACCCTGTGCGCACACCTGACACTGTGAGCATGCCACACAGTGATGCATGCCACGTGGTGGGCACTCCAGACACTGTGAGTACACCTGACACTGTGAGCATGCCACACTGTGGGCACACCTGACACTGTGAGCATGCCACACTGTGAAGCATGGCACTTAGTGAGCACATCTGACACTGTGAACACGACACACCATGAGCACGCCACAAGGTGAGCACATCACGCTGTAAGCAGAACAACCACAGAATAAGGCACCTGGCTGAGTTTCTAATCTTATAGATGAGGAAACTGAGGACCAGGAAGTTTAAGGAGCACCTCCCACAGCACACAAGGGCACTGGTGCCCCTCTGGGCAAGTTGAATGCTGCCACCTCTGTCTTCTTGGGACCCATCTTGTGGAGAGAAGAGTTGTGGACCAGGTCAGAGAAGAGGGAAGGATGGCGCCTGCTGGAATGTCAGAACCCTCAACAGTAGAGGGAAAGGCTGGAAAAGGGCAGGTGGGGCAGGTGTGGAGGGGGCTCCCGACTCAGGCTAGAAACTGGAACACTCAGTGTCAAAGAAGACTAAGTGTATGTTGAATCTCATGGCTACCATAAGAAATGACCACCAAACAGCATAAATTTATTATCTTACAGTGCTGTAGGTCACAAAGTTGAAAACAGCTGATGGGGTCAGGCCCTCCTGGGGATCCAGAGGAGAACCTGTCTCCCACTTTTGCCACTGTCTAGAGACCATCCACATTCCCTGGCTTGGGGCGCCTTCCTCCACCTTCAGAGCCAGCAGCACACCTTCTTCTGGTCTCCCCACCTCTGACCCTCCTGCCTCCTCCGATGAGAACCCTGTGATGACATTGGGCTACCAGAGTCATCCAGGATGATGTCCCACTTCAGGGCCTTCAACTCAATCCCATCTGCCTGTCCAGTTTGCTATTTAAGGGAGGGGACAGGGTTCTCTGGGCGAGGATGTGTACATCTTTGTTATTTGACCTACAGCACTGGTTATGACAGTTTCACAACATTAAAGCAGTGTGAGATGCCAGTTACATATTACAGAACAGACAAGAGACCCTGAATGCCCTCCAGTCTCTGCAGGGAAACACCACCCTCTAACATCAACATTCCAGGGCTGGGACACGACAGCTGGAGCTTGTTAGTAGCAGACAGGGCAGCCTCAAGAACTGCAAGGGGATGGGAGCCACTGGAGGTCCAGCCCATAGTTACACAGGCAAGCTGACTGCAAGCCCCGCTGCTAATTACATAGTCACTGGAGATACTGCCTCTACTTACAAAGGCAGGCTGATTGGAGGTCCTCCCTTTAGTTACACTGACACACTGACTGGAGGTCCTGCCTCTAGTTACACAGGCACACTGACTGGAGGCCCTGCCTCTAGTTACACTGACACACTGACTGGAGGCCCTGCCTCTAGTGACAAAGACAGACTGACTGGAGGCCCTGCCTGTAGGGACACAGACACACTGACTGAAGGCCCTGCCTCTAGTTACACAAGCACACTGACTGGAGGCCCTGCCTCTAGTTACATGGACACACTGACCAGAGGCCCTGCCTCTAGTTACACAGACACACTGACTGGAGGTTGTGCCTCTAGTGACACAGACACACTGACTGGAGGTTGTGCCTCTAGTGACACAGACACACTGACTGGAGGTTGTGCCTCTAGTTGTACTGACTGAAGGCCCTGCCTCTAGTTGCACAGACACACTGACTGTAGTTGTGCCTCTAGTTGCACTGACTGGCGGCTCTGCCTCTAGTTACACAGACACACTGACTGGAGGCCCTGCCTCTAGTGACACAGACACACTGACTGGAGGCCCTGCCTCTAGTTACACTGACAAACTGACCAGAGGTCCTGCCTCTAGTGACACGGACACACTGACCGGAGGTCCTGCCTCTAGATACATGGACACACTGACCGGAGGTCCTGCCTCTAGTTACACAGACACACTGACTGGAGGTTGTGCCTCTAGTTGTACTGACTGAAGGCCCTGCCTCTAGTTGCACAGACACACTGACTGTAGTTATGCCTCTAGTTGCACTGACTGGAGGCTCTGCCTCTAGTTACACAGACACACTGACTGGTGGTTGTACCTCTAGCTACACTGACTGGAGGTCCTGCCTCTAGTGACACAGACACACTGATTGGTGGCCCTGCCTCTAGTTACACAGACACACTGACTGGAGGCCCTGCCTCTAGTGACACAGACACACTGACTGGAGGCCCTGCCTCTAGTGACACAGACACACTGACTGGAGGCCCTGCCTCTAGTTACACAGGCACACTGACTGGAGGTCCTGCCTCTAGTGACCAAGACACACTGAATGGAGGCCCTGCATTTAGTGACACAGACACACTGACTGGAGGCCCTGCCTCTAGTGACACAGGCACACTGACTGGAGGTTGTGCCTCTAGTCATAATGACACACTGACTGGAGGCCCTGCATCTAGTGACACAGACACACTGACTGGAGGCCCTGCCTCTAGTGACACAGACACACTGAATGGAGGCCCTGCCTCTAGTGACACAGGCACACTGACTGGAGGCCCTGCATTTAGTGACACAGACACACTGAATGGAGGCCCTGCCTCTAGTGACACAGGCACACTAACTGGAGGCCCTGCCTCTTGTGACACAGACACACTTACTGGAGGTTGTGCCTCTAGTCACAATGACACACTGACTGGAGGCCCTGCATCTAGTGACACAGACACACTGACTGGAGGTCCTGCCTCTAGTTACACAGACACACTGACTGGAGGCCCTGCCTCTAGTGACACAGACACACTGACTGGGGGCCCTGCCTCTAGTTACACAGGCACACTGACTGGAGGTCCTCCCTCTAGGGACCAAGACACACTGAATGGAGGCCCTGCATTTAGTGACACAGACACACTGACTGGAGGCCCTGCCTGTAGTGACACAGACACACTGAATGGAGGCCCTGCCTGTAGTGACACAGGCACACTGACGGAGGCCCTGCCTCTAGTGACACAGACACACTGAATGGAGGCCCTGCATCTAGTTACATAGACACACTGACTAGAGGTTGTGCCTCTAGTCACACTGACACACTGACTGGAGGTTGGGCCTCTAGTCACACTGACACACTGACTGGAGGCCCTGCCTCTAGTTACACAGGCACTTTGATTGGAAGTCCTACTTCTAGTTACATGAGCTCATTGGCTGGAGGTCCTTCTCCCACTTATACAGACATGTTTACTCAAGGTCCTGTCTATAGTTCCATAGGTATTGGGGGTCTTGCCTCCAGTTACACAGGCACTGCAGGCCCTACCTCTAGTTACAGAGGCACTGGAGGTCCTGCCTCTATGTACACTGGCACTGGAGGCTCTACCTCTAGTTACACAGGCACTGGAGGCCCTGCCTCTAGTTACACAGGCACTGGAGGCCCTGCCTCTAGTTACACAGGCACTGGAGGCCCTGCCTCTACGTACACGGGCACGCTGAGCAGATTGTTACTCTGCTGTTGATTTACTCCATTTTCATTTGGGTGGTTCTTGAGGTGCTCAGATGCTGGGTTGTTTGTATGGTTCCTTCCTCCTTCTCCCAACAACCTATGGCAGGCAGTGACTGTGCCCTTAACAGGGATCTCCCTCCTGCCTCACCCAGCAGCACCCAAAAGCATGGTAACCTTAGGGTCCTTGAGGCTGTCTAAAGGGCTATTATTCATTGTTCTTGAACCTTGAAGGAGTTTGGGCTGTGGTGGAGGAAGGAAGAAGGAATCCTCGACCCCAGGCAACGGAGAAGCTCTTTATGCCTCTAGTGCAAGAAACTTTACTTTTAAATGTATATTTATTTCTTGTTTTTATTATTTTTTTTAGAGATGTAGTCTTGCTCTGTCTCCTAGGCTGGAGTGCAGTGGTGTGATCATAGCTCATAGCAATCTCAAACTCCTAGGCTTAAACAATCCTCCTGCCTCAGGTCTCCTGAGTAGCTGGGACTACAAGTATTTGCCACCATGCCAAGCTATTTTTCTGTTTTAAGAGACGGGGTCTCACTCTTGCTTAGAGTGGTCTCAAACTCCTGAGCTCAAGGGATCCACCAATCTTGGCCTCCCAGAGTGCCGAGATTATAGGTTTAAGTCACTGTGATTGCCCCAAGTAGAGAAACAGAGTCTTACTACGTTGCCCAGGCTGCTCTCTAACTCCTGGCCTCAAGCAATACTCCCACTTCAGTCCCCAAAGTGCTGGGATTGTAGGTGTGAGCCACTGTGCCAGGCCCAATGTAAGTTTAGGGTGGCCCGAGGCAGTCACGCCAATGAACAGCAGCGCCTACAAGCTGCAGGGAGCCCAGGCTGCATCCAAGGAGCTCTGATGGCTGAGAACCTATGGTCTCACCATCCACCTAGCTGGCACCCCACACCCACTGTAGTCAGTGGAAGACTATGACATGCCCCTCCCTGCCACTCTGCCAACTAAGCACCACCCCCACCCCCCATCTACCTATAATTCCTGCTGGATTCTGCCCTCTCTGCATAATGTCCTTCTTTTGGCCTGGGCCATCTCCCAGTGGGCCTCCGGCTACCCAGTCTCAATCCATCTCTTAAAAGCCTATCTTGTGCCCAGAGCCATTGCCTCTGTGCTACTAGTTTTCATCTCTCTCTCTTTTAACGGGTTTATTGAAACAAAATTCACATAACATACAATTCACCCTTTGGAAGTGTAGAATTCAATGGCTCCTAGAGTATTTGCAGAGTTATGCACTCATCACCACAATCAATTTTAAAATGTGTTCATCACTCACATAAAGAAGCCGTGGCGCCTTCAGCAGTCACTGCCCATTCACTGCCCTCCCCGCCCATCCTCCACCAACGACAAATCCATCTTCTGTTTCTATGGATTTGCCTATTCTGGACATTTCCTAGAAATGGAATCATCTAACATGTGGCCTTTTGGAACTGGCGTGATGCTACCTTAGTTCCTCCACATATAAGAACATCATTACTTTTTATCACTGAATAACATTCCATTGCATGGATGGACCATATTTTATCAATATATTCCTCAGCTAATGGATGTGTGGGTTGTTGCTACTTTTTGGCTATTCTGAACAATGCTGGTATTTATGAGTTTTTATACACACCCATGCTGTCATTTCTCTTAGGCATGCACTTAGAGGTGGAATTGCTAGATGAATGGTATATTAATTCTCTGTTTAAGCTTTTTAGAACTGCTGGACTGTTTTACAAAGCAGCTCTACCACTATACATTCCCACCAGCAGTCTATGAGGTCCCAATTTCTCCATCTTCCCATTGCTCTAAGAGCTCTTCAGTTAGAAACCCCAAAGTGGATTACACAAAGGGTCACAAGGACCTACCATGAGTCACCACACCTGGCACTGTGAGCACCACAGAGCTGACCCTTTCATTGTCTGATAGCCAAGGATGCTTAGATTCCTGGATGTGCACTGTATCCCGCAAGCCACTATCTATTTCATCCTTGTAAAGGGACAACTAAGACCACAAGCCCCTACTGTAAATGACTTCCTGATTTATTATTTTTTTCTGAACTCAATTTTGCTTTTTGAAAGAACCTTAGAAAATTATAGTTATCCATAAACAGCGCACAGTGAGGCTGTCCTTATAAAGCAGGATGACTGCAATGGAAGGGTCGCTGGTGAGACGCGAACCCTTCTTTTGACTTTCTCTACTCCTGAAACCCACCCATAGGAATGATGAGATGATAAGACGTCCTGGAATTATTCACCAATGACAGCTGCCTACCTCTGTAAATATACCGAAAACCACTGAAAAGTACACTTAAAAGGGTAACTTTCATGGTATGGGAATTATATCTCCATAATGCTGCTATATTATTTTTAAAAAGTGACACAAATTTAAAATGCTACTATCCACAGTATCCAATCACAAATCAGCCACTTTATACTCAGTTGAAACTATAAATCTATTCATGAACAAAAGCAGAGACGCAAACAAGCTAAATCTAGTTTATACACAGCTTAATTTGAACAACAAACTATGCACCCAACTGCAAGGGTCCAGTCACTGAGGCCTTCAGGAACATACATATATATTTTTGAGACAGAGTCTCACTTGGTCACCCTCGGTAGAGTGCCACTGCATCATAGCCCACAGCAACCTCAAACTCTTGGGTTTCAGTGATCCTCTTGCCTCAGCCTCACAAGCAGCTGGGACTACAGGCGCCCGCCACAACATCTGGCTATTTTTTTAGAGACAGAGTCTCGCTCTAGCTCAGGCTGGTCTCGAACCTGTGAGCTCAGACAATCCACCTGCCTCATCCTCCCAAGTGCTGGGATTAAAGTTGTGAGCCATCACACCCAGCAGAAACATGATTATTTTAACCAGTTTTCCTCCTTCACTTGTTCAGCCACATTCCTCTTCCAGAAGAATTCCTACAGGCAGCTCCAGAGCCTCAAGAAGAATTGTTTTGCACCTAAAGAGTTTTTCAAAACAGTGGCTCTTGATTCTTGGAGGGGGGTGATACCTAACAAATAACGAAGAAACCACAATTGGTTAGACTTAATAAAGGTTTCTGGGCTTTAAATTATTTAAGAGAGGTGGAAGGAGAATGTTTTGAAAATCACAGATGGAGTTTGAAGAAATGGTAACATGACCCAGGATGAGTAAGAATGAAGGAGACCTTGACACAGGATCAGAACTATGTTAAACATGTGGTGGGTAAACATCTAGGGAGGCTGAGTTGGTCACCACAGCCCTAGTGGACTAAAGGCTTTGTAGCTGTAATTGCTACTGCGTGACAGGAATGAAAATTACACCATTGCTATGCCAGAAACAAGGTGCGCGGAATTTGCAACTTTCAAAGTGGAGTCAAGAAAAAAAGAGAAAACAATCTCTTTTACATTCCTCTAAGGCAGTGGTTCTCAACCTTTCTAATGCCGCGACCTTTTAATACGGCTCCTCATGTTGTGGTGACCCCCAACCATAAAATTATTTTCGTTGCTACTTCATAACTGTAATTTTGCAACTACTATGAATTGTAATGTAAATATCTAATATGCAGGAGACCCCAAAGGGGCCACGACCCACAGATTGAGAACCGCTACTCTAAGGTATGCCATTTAAAAATGAAATAAGCTTTGAAGTATACATACATCATGGAATGGTTAAATCTAGCATATTAACAAATGCATCACTTCACATACTTATCATTTTTGTGGTCAGAGCACTTAACATCCACTCCTTTTACATTTTTCAAGAATACATCACGTTGTACATAATAAATATACAATGTTATCTATCAGTTAAAAAATAAATTTAAAAAAAGTAAAGTCACACACAAATTTCAGGAGAAAATGAAACAAGATACACAAAACCAAAACAAATTGTGTTTGCAAGAATGAAACTTACACATTCTGGCTGTTTGTTCTTATTTGCTCTAGAGCAGCAGTTCTCAACCTGTGTTTGCTACCCTTTTTAACAATGAAAATACACTGTGGCCTTAGGAAAGTTGAGAACCCCTGCACTAGAGCAAGTATCTTTCTTTTTCTCCTCAGAAGGGTTTGCTGACCCACAGAAATAGCAAACTATTGATAACGCACAAACCTTAGCCTAGTCCAAACAAATGAAACGCTCGAATTCTCCAAATTTGCCTTACTTGGAACAGCAACCTAAAAATACAGACCTAGGAGTATGCACAAATACACAGGATATGTAACACTGAGAGTTCATCATATGCCAAGTACTTCTGCTGTGTGCCTTACACCGCTTATCTCATAGAATTCCCATCCAAACCTTGTTCCCATTTTAAAGGTGAGAAATCTGAGGCTTAGCAAGGTTATATGGCTAACAGGTGGTGGAATTGGAACCAGAACCCAGGTCTGATCCAACTTTCAAGCCTGTGGTCCTAACAATTCTCAGACTCAGAGCTCTGGAAATTAATCATTCACCCAGGATACCTGCAAAACTCATTGCAAGCTGCCCTTGGCCAGCAAGCTGTCCATACTGGTGAACTCTCTAGAGAAGAGGCCCTTCAAAAACACGGGCTGTAATTTCATCTCCCAGAAAACAAAGCAAAAGAAGAAAAAGTTGTGTTTCTCGCTTCTTCACTTCATGGTAAAACTTCAAGAAACTTCTTACCCTTTCAGCTGGCTTCCATCTATCTTAACAGACCAAGAAGTAAGGAGATTTTACAGCTACAGCACGCAAGGACCAAGGAAAGGCTTCTCATTCTTGCCCGCAAGTTCTTACACCAAAAAGAAATGGAAAGAGGAGTAAGACAGACCCAAAGCACGTACACATTTCTCACGGCTTTGTATTCAAAAGCTCCCCGGCAGCCGGGTGGGGGTCTGCTCCGGCGTGTGCGGGTTCTGCCAGGAAAGGCGTAAGTACGAGTATCATCGTGCTGGGTACGGGGGACGGGGTATCACTCTTTCCCTGGTCCTGCCCCAGGCGCTCCCGAATGAGGAGCAGAGCAGAGGCTGCAGTTCGAGTGACCTTTCTCTCTCTTCTCCCGGAGGAGGGGAGGTTGCAGCGCCCCAGGGCTGTCTGGGCTCGGACGGAGCCGGCGGGTATTCCCTGCACCCCTGCACCCAGCACTGGCCACCTGGAGCCCCTATGCATTGACGGGACAGCTTGAACCGGAGCACCTCTCCACCTGCCTGGGGAAAGAAACCTTAAGCAGCCCTGGGGAGGGCCCGCGCCCCAGGCCGCCTCCGGCAGGACGTGATGAACCAAGGCCTCCCTCCCGAGCGCGTTCTCCACGGGACCATCCCGCAGCCCTCACCTCCGTCACACTGGCCGCCGCCGCCGCCGCCACCGCCGCCAGAGCCGCCTCCCACGCCTCCCCCAGGCCTCTCGGGATCCGCAGAGGCCCACAGCCGGGAGCCGGAAGCGGGAAGCCGCGCAGAACAAGCGGCATATGCGCGGCCCCGCCCAGGAGGCGTTTCCGAGGGCGTGGCCCGGATGGGGCGTGGCCGCGAGGCGGACGCCGGGATCTGGGCCCGCACCACGTGGCTGAACCTACAGCTGCTGTTCGGTGGGGGCGTCCACGTGGCCTGTGGGGGAAGCAGGGACTAAAGGGCAAGGGTGCTTGCAGTGAGTGTGACCCTTCAGGAGCGGGTCAGCGAGGTTGGGGGGCTTTATTTTGGGGAGCAGGTCAGTGACGGTCTGGGTACCCCAGGACTGGAGGGTCTTGGGGAGACCGGAGGGTTGGAGGTCACTGACCAGAGAGGGTATGGCAGGTGTCTTCTGGAGTCAACAGAGTCCTGAGGGACTCTGCAATTCCCTGGACATACTCCCTCTCTTGGGAGGCTGGGGCTGAAGGACACAGGTACTGGGGAATTTCTTGGCGGGGGAGTCTGAGGGCCGGGGAGAGCCCAAGAAGTGGAGAGAGTGGAGTCTGTTGCTGGTGAAGAAGGGGCAGTTTAGTTCCCAGAAAGGCACGTCTGGAAAAAAGTGAGTCATATACCTTTTAGGTGGTCTCAGACACCCCAACATAGGTACCATGAAATATCCCAATCACATATTAGACATCCAAGAAGGAGCAGATACCTCAAACAGGCTTTCAGGCATCCTGAAATGTGTCACACACCCCACTAGGTCTATCAGATATCCCAAAACACACACCAGGGACCCCTGATATACAGATGCTATCAGACACCCCCCAAGCAGGTGCTGAGAGAGGGAAACACATGCCAGATACCCGCCCCACCCACCCACACACGCAATTGCTATTTGAGGAGTGTGGACAGGCCAGGTGCTGCCTCCAGCACCCTCTCAGGTGTCATCAGATGGCCCAGGCCTCCCACAGGTGGGGCAGTTAGGCAGTAGCCAGGAGTGGGGCTGAACAGCTCTCACCAAAGGTCCAGACTGATCAACCAGTTTAAGATCTCCCAAACTAAATATCACTTAAAAAAACACCCACAATATGTTGTCAAGAGCCCTCAGCTCAAAAACTGGGGTGTGAGGTCTCCAAGTGAAATAGCCATCAGTGTTAAGTCCAGCTTTCATGGTCAAGAGAGGGAATATGTCCAGGGAATTGGAGATTCCAGAAATGCACAGTCATACTCCATCAGACGCTACCTCACTTGATGTCAAAGCACTGACACAGGTACTTTTGAGGGCTAATGAATGCGTAAAACTTTCTTCTCTAAGGCTCAGCTCCCATAGCTCAGTGAGTAGGGTGCTGGTGGCGCCGGCCACATACACTGAAGCTGGAGGGTTTGAGCCCGGGCCTGCTAAACAACAGTGACAACTACAACCAAAAAATAGCTGGGCATTGTGGCGGGTGCTTGTAGACCCAGCTACTTGGGAGGCTGAGGCAAGAGAATCACTTAAGCCCAAGAGTTTGAGGTTGCTGTGAGTTGGGCTGCTTCGGCACTCTACCAAGGGTGACATAGTGAGACTGTCTCAAAAAAGAAAAAAAAAAAGTTTCTTCTCACCAAGTGCAGTGGCTCACACCTGTAATCCCAGCCCTGTGGAAGGCTGATGTGGGAGAATTGTTTGAGCTCAGGAGTTCGAGGCGTGTCTGAGTGAGGGTGAGACCCCCAACTCATGAAAAAAAATGGAAAAACCCAGCTGAGTGCTGCGACAAGTACCTGTAATCCCAGTGGTTTCAGAGGTTGCAGTGAGCTACAACACCCGTACACTCTGCTGAGGGGATAGGGTAGAACTCTCTCTCAACAATAAAAAACAAGCGGAAAGAAAAGTTTCTTCTCTAAATTATTGTAATTTTGGACTTTATTCCAAAAGCAATCATTGAAGTTTTTTTGTTTTTGTTTTTGAGACAGAGTCTCACTCAGTCACCCTGGGGTTGAGTGCTATGATATCAGCTCTCATCAACCTCAAACTTTGGCTCAAGTGATGATTCTCTTGCCTCAGCCTTCCGAGTAGCTGGGACTACAGGCACCTGCCACAACACCTGGGTATTTTTTTGAGACAGAGTCTCGCTCTTACTCAGGCTGGGTCTCAAACTCCTAAACTCAAGCAATCCTCCTACCTCTGCCTTCCAGAGTGCTGGGATAACCTGCGAGAGCCACTGTGCCCCACCAGCATTTAAGATTTTTTTTTAAATTTTTTATTTTTGGGAGCAGCACGTTTATTGTCATGCACACTTGGGGACTAGCCCGGTGCCACACAGTGCCCAAGGTTCCTTCCCCAGTGCAGGGGACACACCCAGGCCATCCATGCAGCAGTGGCAGCTGCACAGAAGATTTTTTTTTTTTAAGAGACAAAGTCTTACTTTGTCACCCTTGGTAGAGTGCCGTGGCATTACAGCTCACAGCAACCTCCAGCTCTTGGGCTTAGGTGATTCTCTTTTGTCAGCCTCATGAGTAGCTGGGACTACAGATACCCACAACAGTGCCCCGCTATTTTTTGTTGAGGTTTGGCCGGGGCTGGGTTTGAACCCACCACCCTCGGTATCTGGGGCTACTCACTGAGCCATAGGTGCCACCCAATTTTATTTATTTATTTTTATTTTTTTGAGACAGAGCCTCAAGCTGTCTCCCTGGGTAGAGTGTCATGGCATGACAGCTCACAGCAACCTCAAACTCCTGTGCTCAAGCGATTCTCCTGCCTCTGCCTCCCAAGTAGCTGGGACTACAGGCGTCTGCCACAATGCCTGGTTGCAGCTGTAGTTGTTTGGCGGGCTGGGCTGGATTCAAACCTGCCAGCTCAGGTGTGTGTGCCTGGTGCCTTAGCTGCTTGAGCCACAGGCGCCCAGCCAGCATTGAAGATTTTTAAGCGGGAAGAGAAGCATGAGCCTCATGTCCATAACCATCTTCAGGTTGGCACCATTCTCTCCTAAACATTATAACCAACTTTCTCAAGGAGCCTGCCTTGAGGGACAGGATCTCTCGCCTGCCTGATTGCCTTCTTTCTTTTTGAGACAGAATCTGGCTCTGTTCACCTGGGCTAGAGGGCAGTGGCATCATCATAGCTCACTGCAGCCTCCAACTCTTGGGCTCAAGTGATCCTTCTGTCTCAGCCTCCTGAGTAGCTGGGACTACATGCCAAGCTAGCATGTCTTTTTTTTTATCTATCCAAACATTCTTCCTTTATTGAGTTCTTATCATGGGCCAAGGACTGTGCTAAGAGCCGAGGAGACATAGGGAGCTTAGGTCCAGGCCAGGGTGTTTCAGTCTTGGCACTACTGACAATTGGGGCTGGATAATACTCTTGTGGAGGATGGAGGTGGGATTGGGGGGGGGAAATCCTGCATGCTGGAGAATGTTGAACAGCATCCCCGTCCTCTACCCAGGAGATGCCAGTAGCTCCCTGGTCCTGACAAATAAAACTCCTCCAGACATTGCCAAGTGTCCTGTGGAGTGGGAACAAAAATGGTCCTCAGCTGATAGCAGCTGGCCTAAGAGACATTCAGACACTCATCCAGACTAATTCAGGCTCCCTGGGGCTGGAGGAGAGCGGGCCTGAGCTGTGTCTTAGGAGGTGAGTAAGAGTTAGGTGTCAGAGGGAGTTCCAGGAACAGCATTGAATGAGCCACGCAGAGGTGGGGTCATGGGCAGTCACGAAGCTTCAGGGTGGGCAGGCTGTGGAGTCTGAGGTGGCTGAGTAGGGGGGAGAGAAGGAAGCGTGGAGGGGTAGACAGGATCAGACTGTAAAGCCTCAAAGGTCAGGGCCTGGAACAATGCTGTCTGGAATGGTGTTTGGTTAATAGGGCTGGTCTCTGAGAAAGCATCCTGGATTCACCCTGGAGACCCACCTTCCCTAATTACCTGGAATGTGACTCATTTCTGTCCTGTTTAACTTACGGTGAGATTGTTTCCTTTACAGGACAGATAGTAAAGTCCGACAGGCCTGTGGGAGGTTATGCCTGGGGAATGCTTGTTCTCAGCCTGTTCAGAATGAGATACAGGTGTTAAGGCCCTAACACAGGTGTGGAGGGGGCCATGGTTGGAGCAGAGGGGCACACCATGCTAAGTGCTACCCACATCATTTCTTGTTCTTTCTTTTTTTTTTTTGAGACAGGGTCTCACTTGGTGGCCCAGGCTAGAGTGCATGGCGTCATCATACCTCTTAGCATCCTCAACCTCCTGGGCTCAAGTGATTTTTCCTATTTCAGCCTCCTGAGTAGCTAGGACTACAGGCATCTGCCATGACGTCTGGCTAATTTTTCTATTTTTTGTAGAGATGGGGATCTATCTCTTGCTCAGGCTGGTCTCAAACTCCTGGCCTTAAGCAATTCTTCCAGCTTGGCCTTCCAGAGTGCTAGGATTATAGGCATTACCTGCCGCACCCAGCCTAACACATCATTTCTTTTACACCAACTCATATCTTCCTTGATCTCAAAGGGTTGTTCTGAAAATCAAATTATTTCTCCAGGAGGAAGAGCTTAATTCCCACCACTCTGAGAATCACTATGGTGACTCACCTTATCCAAAGAATAGAGAAGGAAAAGGGAAAAATATTAGGTTAGTGGATATCACATTAACCAGGTGATTAAGATTAACATGGCCAGGGATGTCATGTGCATAGCATGTCCCCTTGATAACATAAGAAGAAGGCTCCAGAAACTCATAATCCTTCTAATCGTGAGAAAATATCAGACAAACGCAGACTGCGGACATGTACCAGATACCGAGCTAGCACTTCTCAAGACTGGCAAGGTCATGAACAATAGGGAAAGATGGAGAAACCCTGACAGGTGAGAGAGACTTGGGAGACAGATGACTAAAGACAATGTAGTATCATCTAGGTGCAGTGGCTTATGCCTGTGATCTCGTCATTCCAGGAGGCTGAGGTGGGAGGATTGCTTGAGGCCAGGAGTTCAAGACAGGTCTGAGCAACACAGTGAGACCCCATTTTCACATGCACACACAAAAATAGCCAGAAATGATGGTGAGAGCCTGTAGTCCCAGCTACTTGGAAGGCTAAAGCAGGAGGATCACTTCAACCCAGGGATTCAAGGCTGTGGTTAGCTACGATCACACCACTGCACTCTGGCCTGGACAGCGGCTCAAGACCCCATCTCCAAAAAAATAATTGAACAAAATGTAAAGCACATAAAAACTAGAAGAATATAGAATTGTGTATGTATCATCAGTCTTCTAAGAGAGAACAGTAGCTCATCCACGTTCTGGCATCAGCTCTGTGCACAGATTTGGTTTCTGGATCTCTGGCTTTACCCTTCCTTCTTCCAACCTCCCAGCTGCTGATTGAATCAGATACTACTAGTGCCCTTGTACAAAGGGGAAATGAGCACAGGAACAGGCACTTAAAGAGAATCTGTGTCAAGATTGGAGTCATTTGGTCACTGGCCAACATACTACCAGAAGCCAGGACAGAGGCTGAAATGGATTTTTCCCTGGTGGCATCACATGGAGCCCAGCCCTGCTGACACCTTGCTCTCAAACTTCCAGCCTCTAGAAATGCCAGGCAATAAATTCCTGCTGTTCAAGCCATGAGGCATACGGTGCTTTGTCACAGCAGCCCTAGCAGACCCTTACACGGCCCGAGTTCAGGTTTCGCAGGGTGATTCGTACAATGGCAAAAGCTGAAGATTAAGGGGAATCTTGCCAGTCCTGAGTTAACCAGAACATCCCTGCCCTCCAGGACCAATCCCCTGGGTGGAGCCACTGAAGTCTACCCATGTGTGGCAAGGATGAAATGGAAAGAAGATGCACAGAGCAAAGGAGATTGTGGACATGATTGAGAGGAAGCGAAGAAGAGAGAGCAGCTGCCACGGGGAGGATGGATGGGGCCATTGGACTCACCAGAGCTCAGGAAGGGTTTGCCACACAGGGGGCAGCTAGTGTGGCTGAAGAAAGTCCCTTGTGCCAGCTGGTGCCCATTGACACACTCCCACTTCTCTCGAGCATTCTGACCCTTTTCCTTTAGATGTGCTGGGCTCTTCATCTGTTTTGGAGGGAGGTGGGTCTAAGGATGGCCTCTGCAGGGTCTGGTCCTCTTATAGCCTATACGTTCAGACCCTTACCCCACCTTCAAATCACAGGGCTTCTGGGTCAAAGACACCCTGCCAAGGCAGGGAGAAAGGCGGAGGCTCCCCCAGCCCAGCCCCCGACCCACCTTCTCCTTCTGCTTGGTGACCCGACTTCGGAGGCAGCTCAGCCTACGCTTCACCCTAGTGCTCTTCTCGCTCTTCTCATTCTTGCCAGCACTGTCCTCGCTCCTGGGGGGTAGGAGGGAAGGTCCATCAGAGGGGGCTGCAGGCTATTCTGAGGCAACTTTGTGGGCCACTCCCAGAATCCACCTGGAACCTGTCTCCCCATGGCCTCCTTTCTAGGAGCTGCCGGCACTGGGCGAGTGCAACATGAGGGGAGTGCAACGTGATCTCATGTTTGGGGTCCTTCTGCAGGTCTGGGCCTGAGGCCTCAGTCTGTTCACTCACTTTTTCTTTCTTTCTTTCTTTTTTTTTTTTCTTTTTCTTTTTTTTTTTTTTGCCTTGAGACAGTCTTGCTCTTTCTCCCCAGCTAGGGTGCAGTGGCATAGTCATGCCTCACAGCAACCTCAAGCTGGCTCAAGTCATCCTCCTGCCTCAGCCTTCTCAGTAGCTAGGGACTACAGGTGTGTACCACCAAATGGCTGGCTAATTTTTTGTTATTTTTTGAAGAGATGGGGTCTGGCTATGTTGCCCAGGCTGGTCTCCAACTCTTAGTTTCAAGCCATCCTCCTGCCTCAGCCTTTCAGGGATTACAGGGCTATGTGGTGGCTCATGCCTATAATCCTAGCACTCTGGGAGGCTGAGGTGGGTGGATTGCTTGAGCTCTGGAGTTTGAGAGCAGCTGAGCCAAGAGTAAGACCCCATCTCTACTAAAAATAGAAAAACTAGCTGGGCGTTGTGTCAGGTGCCTGAAGTCCTCCCAAGCTACTCAGAAGACTGAGGCAAGAGGGTCACTGGAGCCTAAGAGTTTGAAGTTGCTGTGAGGTATGATGATGCCACAGCACTCTACCCAGAGTGAATAGTGACAATGTCTTTAAAAAAAAGAAGAAGTGGTGGGATTACAGGTGTGAACCACCACATCTGGCCCCCTGTTCACTTCTCATTCACACCCTCAAATTCACACCCCATCCACCCTCATTCCATACCTAATTTGCCTTTAAGTCCCTTCTATTCTTCTGCCAGATCATCACCCTGCCTGCACTGCTGGGACACTTGTATTTAATAAACATTAAGTCAGTGATCAATAAGTCAGACATGGTTCCGGCCCTGGCAGAATCTATTCCCTGGAGGGAGTCTCCATTCCTCCAGTCCCTGAGGCTTCTAGAGCTTTGCCAATATTCATAAATATTTGTTGAATGAATGAGCGACTGAGAGAGGAAGTCAGGGCCCCCAGCCCTGCCTGTGGTCATCAAAACTGATGATACCTAACCCCCCAACCCTGTTCTTTAGGATAAAGTCCAAGCTCCTTAGCCAAGGTGGTCTGGCCTCTGCCAATTTCTCCCACCTGCCCTTCTCTCAGCCCCACCCTCATACAACTACCTAAGCCGGGTAGTTCTGTTTTCTTTCCTTCATTCACATCTGCATATAGAAGCTCCTGCTCTTCCGTCAGAACCATGCTCAAACTGTCACTTCCTCCAGGAAGCCCTCCACTCTCTTCCCAGGGTATATGAGAGTCCCACCTTGTCCTGATGGGGGCCCCAGCTCCTGCCTCTGGTGTAGGGCACCAGCAGAGAGGACCATCCATACACACTTGCTCAAATCCAGTGCCACCTCCACCCCTTGCTCCCACCTGCAGCAGCTCTGTGTACTTACTCGGACAGGAACTCAAACCAGGTGAGGTCAGAGTGGGCTCCTCTAGGGCTGGCTGATATACAAGCCCTCTGCCGGGCCCTGCAGGATCAGAAGGATAGATACCTGGGTCAGCAATTTCCTCTCCCACCCCATCTTACCTCTTTCTTTCCCCTCTCCAACCCCCATCTAGGCTTCAGTATACAGGTGTGCACCCAGAGCCAACGCTAAGCGCCCACCTGTCTTTGACATTGTGGGCTTATGTATGGGGGACATTATGACCAAGTTTTCCAGCAGAGGGCAGTAATGTGTTCTGGCCCTGTAAAAATCACCATTTCAGGAAGATATTTTTTTTTTTTTTTTTTTCCATAAATACATTTATGCCCATTTCAGTGTGTTGATTTCAGGAAGATATTCTAACAGATGGCAGCATCTTAGGAAAGAGGCACCTGTTCTCATTTACTCCAAGGTACTCCTTGGGCTAGTGGAAGTTCACCCCCCCCCCAATCCTCTCTTTCCTTCCATTTCCCCCGTCTTCTCGACACCTGTCTCCCCTACCTGTTCCCTCATACCTGTTCCCCTCTGACTTACCCATGGTACTGCCGAAGTTCTTGAAGCACTTGTTGGACAATCAGTCTGGGGTGGGGTGGAGGGGATCAAAACAGCCCGTAGTTGCCTCGGGATACAGGTGCATTTTTCCCAAGGTGAGCTGGGATTGCCCAACCCTGACTGGGAGTCCCCCAACCTGTCTCCTGAGGCTACCTTGAGAACCTCTCCCGGGCAGAAGGAGAGTGTGGGAGAGATGAGTTTTCAGATGACCCAGTGGGATGGTGGCTAGCTCCAGCAATGCCACACCCCTGCACCTCTCCTCCCCCAGCCTCTACTTCCTGGCCAGTCCTGGTGGTGTGGGAGTACCTCCCTGCTGTAGGGCAGATACTCACACATGATCTGGTTCCACATGGTCCTTTTCCATGCATTCCAGCACTGGGGGTTCTAGGCCTGGAAACAGCCACACCCCAAGAAGACACAGATGTGAGAGGCTCTGGGATAGAACCATCCCTCCTGGACCCCATCCTGCAAAACTGGAGACCATCCAGATGGGCTTGTACTCTCTCAGGGAGGAGGGATGAGAAGAGGACAGAGATCCAGGGACAGAGGTGACCCAGTGTCTGATGAATGTTCATGACCTACTAAACACATTAGGGAGATTATCCCTTTCTTTTCTTTGATATATATTTTTGAGACAGAATCTTACTCTGTCACCCAGGCTGGAGTGCAGTGGCGTCATTACAGCTCACAGCAACCTCAAACTCCTTGGCTCAAGTGATTCTCCTGCCTCAGCCTGCTGAGTAGAAGGGACTACAGGTGTGCACCATCACGCCTGGTTGATTTTTCTATATTTTGTAGAGACAGGTTCTCACTCTTGCTCAGGTTGGTCTTGAACTCCTGGCCTCAAGCGATCCATCCACCTCAGCCTCCCAGGGTGTTAGATTGCAGGTATGAGCCGCAGAGCCTGCCCTGGGCATCATGTGCTTCTCTCATAGAGGGACCCACAGAGGCTTAGAGACTTGCTATAGGTTTAGACTGCAAGTTGGATCAACATCAAAGAGATGCAAGTTTTTAGGTTAGAGATTCAGAGACAAAGAGATAAAGAAAGAGGGAGAGAGCGTGCAAACACCCCAGGAGGCAAGGTCATTGCAATGGGGTTGCCCATTTTGGCTGGAGGCCCCAGGGAGAGGGAGAAAGGCAGGGGCTGAAGGTCCTTTCCCTCTCTGGTCCCTTGGAGCCCCCAGAATTCTGCCTAGTTCCTTTCCCAGAGGAGCCTAACCCACTATCAGCACCCTTCCCTTCCCTGGGAACCCCACCAAGGGGACCCTCCGAGAGGTATCCCCATCCCTAGCGTCCCCTTTCCCCTATTTGGTATGAATGACAGAAACCTTGGGCTACCTTGGGTAGGTGGAGTGGGCACTTCCAAACACGGAGAGATTTCCAGGGAGCTGACCTCGTGAAAGGATACGGGAATTGACTGTGACCTCACTCTTTTTTCAGAGCTGCCACATTCCTGCAGGAATAAGCATCTTGCTAAATTGGAAAGGCAGCCCAGGGCTCCAGGTAGAGAATCTCCAGCCATGGTCATAGCCGCATCCACAGAACTCAGGCACGCACCCCAACTCCCCAGCTTCCAGCCACAGTCAGGGGCTCCACCAGCCAGAAGCTGAAGTCATGGCCGAGGGGCCCCCAGCTGGTGGGCTGCAGCTCCAGGTGGGGGCTCTAGTCACCAACTCGAGGGTCATTGTGGTCATGGCCAAAGGTGTCCCAGCTATGGGCCACACCCCCAAGCATTGCATACTGGAATCTCAGGTCTGAGAAAGACCTTCCCAGCTGCAGACTCCACGCATAGACACAGCTTCTTTCCTTCTTTCCTGCAATGCTCCTCTACTGCTGGCTGGAGCTGCAGATGAGGACATGTTCCTTTCCCCACCAGCCCATGGATTGCAGTCATGGCCCAGGATTGCCTACCACCAGATACCTGCCACAGGGACAACCCTTCAGGCTTGGACTAGAATCTCAGGTCTCAGGGATGTCCCATCCGTGGGTTACACCACAGACAAGCTATGCCAACCTCTGGGTAAGGCTCTCCCTTACTACCCACAGTGCCCAGAGATGTGCTATTGTCAGGGGTGGCTGCAGGTTACACCCACCTTCCCTGGATGTTCTGCTGGGGTCCTGCCCCCAGGCACACCCCCTTGTGTCCAAGTCTTCAGTCCTTCTCCTGGCAGGTTTAGAGCAAGACTAGCCAGTGCCCGAGGGAGACAGGGTTCCTCGTCCAGAACTGAAGCATTGAGGCTGAACCTGGTGGGAGAAGAGAGAGTTTTAGGACTTCAGAGGGTCTCATCCATTTAGCTGGCAGCCCAAGCATCAGGGGCTTGTGGGAACCTGCAGGAGGGCCTTCCAAGACAAGGAGGGATTGGCAGGTCACAGAGAGGGGTCCAGATCTTCTAATATCTGAGGGGTCAGCAGTAGTGGGGAAGGGAAGAGGGAAGCCTGGTTAGATCTGTTGAAGCTACATTTGGATTTCAGACCATTTTTGGACAGAGTAGATTTCTGTTTGGGGTGACTTTGGAGGGGCTAAGGGACGAGGAGTGGCTAAAGTATTCCCTCGCTGTGTGATGCTGCCACTGTGGGGGGCATGGAGCAGAACACACACCTCTGTTTTCATCATGGGTGGGGTTGTGCATATGTGTGCAAACAATGTGCGAATCACATGTTTAGGCTTACATGCATGGGTCTGATAGGGTGAGGTGTGCAAGTCCGTGGGTTGAGTGTGCGTGTTGGGGTTTGTGTGTGCCTGCAGTGTGCATGTGCTGTCTTCAGTTTGGGCGTGAGCATGCGGGCCCAGTGAGTGTGCACATAGGTCTATGCACCCACCAGGGCTCTATGTGTGTGTGTACGTGCAGGTTGGAAGACAGCCTTTGGGCTGTCCCTAGACCTAAACCATGCAGGTGCAGCAGGTGATCTGTCCTGGGGTTTGGCTCTGGCTTCCTGGAGCACTGCCGCGTCCCAGAGGTATAGCATAGCAGTAGTGGGGAACTGACCTACGCCAGCTTTCCGAGCAGCTCCGTGACCTCTCCCAGCTGCGCTGCTGTGGCAGGCCCTGGGACCCTGCAGGGCTGGAGAAGGGTGAGTCCTCTCCAGCTTCTTTGCTAGGGGGACTTCTGTCCTTGGACTCCCAAAGTTGCCTATGGGAAGGGGCCCCAAAGCACAGGTCCTGGAGATACTCGCTGCCCTGAAGGGCCCCCAAATCCAGGCTGAGGTCCTCCTCGCTCTCATTGAGCTGCCTTGGAACACCATCTTCCTGTATGCCAGAGGGTAGGTGAGAGAGAAGAAGCCTTTAACCTAGGGAGCGGTGGAATCTGGGTTCTCCTGGACACGAGATCCTCACTCTCCAACACCCAGGCTTTGTCTGTCCCCTGACCAGCCAACTTGAGCACATTGCCCTTTTCAGAGTAAGTAGGGTGGAGTGGGGGGACGTTCTCCCGGCTCTCTCTGAAACCAGAATCCTCAAGACCTCATCCTCCAAAAGGGAGACCAGAAATTTGGGCTTCCAGACCAATTCCCAGTTCCCTGCTTCCCCTGAGTTTCCATCTAATTGTCTTATGAAATGAGCATAATCACCTCTGCCCCTCCCTCTCACTAACTTGTTTTAAGGCTTATAAAAGATTACATCTGTGAACATAATTTGTACAAGTGCCTCACAGAGGTAAGTTACCCTCTAGTAGAATGGTGAGCTTTCAGGCAGCCCCAGGGCTCATCAGGGCTGCTTAGAGTTTCAGGCACCCCAGGGCTCCTGGACTCTCAAGCTTCCCTCCCAAGTCTGAGGAGAGGCACTTGCCTCACTTATGAAATGTAAGGGATGCTAAACACCCCTGTTCGTCATCAAGATAAGTAATATTCTAGTGCAGACTTTTCAAAACTTGAAAGTTATGCCAGGAGATCCAAGGTGGGCAGAGTGTCTGAATTTCAGATAATGACGTGTGGGCTGATGCACCAGCTGTACGGAGCCTGCTGTGTGCTGCAAGCAGAGTGTGGGACAGTGGAGCTTTTAGTGCGCCTCCCTGAAAGGCCACAGCCCAGGCTTCTGGCTCAGTGAGACACACTCTGAGGTCAGCCCTCACGCCTGGAGGCAGTGACAAGCTAGGCACCGTCAGACAGTGAAGACACACAGATGGGCGCGGTGAGGCACCAGCAGCTACCAGAGCACCCACAGACGGTCACCCTGAGCCACCCAACCAAACCTGGGGTGTGTCCACGAGGGGGCATCGCTATCCCACAGAGGGGCCCACTGAGTGGCGGGAAACAGGGCACCACAGGGCCTTTTCTTTGATCTCACCCATATTGATGTCTCTACAGATTTGGTCCCTCCTTTCTTCTTTATACTGGGATAAAATTTATATAACATAAAATTTACCATTATAACCATTCTTAAGTGCACAGCTCAGTGGCATTAAGCACTCTCACAGTGCTGTGCCACCATCACCACACTCCATCTCCAAAACCTCCCAAACTGACACTCTGTCCGCATGAGACACTCACTCCACACCCCTCCCCGCCCTCACACCCGCCTTCTCCTTCTGTCTCTGGGGACTCCCAGGAAGTGGTATCTCACAGGAGGCGCCCTTTTGTGTCTGGCTAATTTCACTGAGCTTGGTGTCCTCAAGGTTCATCATGCTGTAGCAGGTGTTAGAATTACCTCCCTTTACAAGGCTGGATAATACTCCCTTTTATGGATGGACCACATTTTGTGTGTTTATCTGTCCTGCCTTTTTGGCTATTGTGAATTATGCTGCTGTGAACAAGGTGTGCACATAACTGTGAGCCCCTGGTTTCAATTCTTTAGGGAATATGCCCAGAAGAGGAATTGCTAAATTGTGGGATGATTCTATGTTTAACTTTTTGGAGAACAGCCATCCCATTTTCCACAGCCTGCCTTCTTCTTGAATGTCCCCTTTGCAGCCACCATGCTTCTTTCCTTCCCTCCTCCTTGGTTGCTATTTCTTTGTCTTCTCTTCCTCCTCCTGCCCTTTAAGTGCCAGGGTCTTTCTTCTTCTGACTCTTCCTAACTAGCCACAGCTCTGGCTCTGGCTGTCCCAAGCTGGCCTGGCCCTCGTGGTTGTGGCAGCAGTCTCCTTTAGAATTTCCCCTTAGTCCCAGGGGCTCAGTTGAGATGCCTGGTGCCTGGACAACCTCCTCCTGACTCCTTTCTGTCTCTTCTGCCACTGCCCCTAAGGGCGTCCTCACGTCTCTGCTTTTCATCCTCCTGGAAATGTAAACATATTGGGACAGCCTCTTGGCCTGGGCCAGGGCTCCCTCCTTCTCCTGCGTCTGGCCTCCATCAGAGGAGGCAGAGGTGGGAGCCAGGCCAGAGCTGGGGGCAGGGGTAGTGGCAGGCAGCTGCGGTACAGGCTGTCCCAGCTCCCTGTCAGGAGGTACACTGAGGGAGGGGGCCTCATCCTTTGCTTGGGAGCTCATACCTTTCCTCCAGCTTATAAGGTTGCATAATTAAGTTTGTGAATTCAAGTGTACACAGCTATGATTTAATAAAAAAAAAAAGTTTGTGAATTCATTGTAGAAAAAGTGCTACACACCTCATTGCCAACTATCACTACGGTCACCTTCAAAGCACTCCCCTTGGGAAGCTGTGCACCAACACCAGTGCCTAGTCCACCCCTCAAAGTACTTTTTCTAGGATGAGTTTGTGAAATTAATTGTCAGGGTATGTCTAGCAACAGCTCTGATGGCCATTCCAGGAAAAGAGTTAAACAATTGCTTTGAAGGATGGACTAGACCCTGGCATCAGTGCACAGCTTCCCAAGGGGAGTGCCTTGAAGGTGATATTTGGCAAAGAGGTATGTGGCACTTTTTCTAGGATGAGTTTGTCAGGTCTCATATTCTGGGCAGAAAAAGGTGAAAGCTGGCCCAATGGGGGACCTTTCCAGGCATTGACTAAACATGTATGCTGGCCCTGGGACCCCAGAGAGAGGACGTGACACTTCCATTCTCCTGCTTGCTAGACCCTGGGGAGCCTCGGGGTATGGGCCCCCCCATCAAACCCAGACATGGAACATCACAGGATTCCCATTTCTTCTGAAGGGCTCACCATGTGCCATTTTTTCATAGCACATGGATAAACTTTTATTTTAAAAACGTAGTTATTTACCTTCTTGTCTATTAGAAAAAGACAGCACACCAGAGTAACTTTAAGTGTAATGTTCCTCTGTTCCCATTTTGTCATGTTAAAAAAAGGTAGCTTGATTTCAAACAATCCAGGGACTAATTCACTGCATGGATCCTTCTCAAATGGGTGCTGGGTACAGAGACCTCCAGGCCTGGCTCATGTCCCTGTTGTGGCTTTTCACTGGCTTGGTGTAGTGTTTTCAACCTCTTTTATCTCATGGCACACTTGAACCTATAGTTAAATGTCTGTTACATTGTGTTGACCAATATAAAAAAAGAGTTGAGAAAAAAAAAAGAATATACTTACTGTGCTTTGAACTTCTACTGAAAATAATTTAACTAATAATCTTTAAAAAATTTCACAGCATACTTAAGATCCTCTCGCTGCACACCAGCATGCCTGGGCACACTGGTTGAAAATCACCAGCTTAGTGTGATCTTGAGGGCAAGTTCCTAAAGCTCTCCAAGCCTCAGTTTTTCATCTCTAAAATGGACATAACACTGCTTTCTTGCAGGATTGTTGAGAAGGTAAAGTGGAGCGATGTCTGGGCAGAACAGTCCCTGATCAATAAAAGAAGATATTGTATTTTGTTGTTGTTGTTGTTGTTGCTTAGACACAGTGTCTTGCTCTGTTACTCAGCTAGAGCACAGTGGTGTCATTATAGCTCACAGAAACCTCAGACTCCTGGGCTCAAGTGATCCTTCTGCCTCAGCCTCCCGAGTAGCTGGAACTACAGCTGCATGCCACATTGCCCAGCCAATTTTTTCTATTTCTGGTAGAGAAGGTATCAGGCTCAGTCTGGTCTTGATCTCCTGACCTCAAGCAATCCTCCTGCCTCTGCTTCCCCGAGTGCTAGGATTATAGGTGTGAGCCACTGCACCCAGCCCGTTGTTTTTAAATTTCAGGAATAGGGCCATTTCTCCAAGCAAGTCTCTGACAGCCCCAGATGGAATTCACTGTCCCTTGTCCTCGTGGATCTAACTAGAGATGACAGATAGACCCACCCTTTATAATCAAGTATGACAGAAAGTCTCAGGCAGCAGGCTGGGGAAGAACTGAGAGGGGACAGGTGACCCTGTTCCAAGAGCATCACGGACGTTTGTAGCTTCCTCCAGGGAGTGACAATGAGTGAAGACCCAGGAGTGAGGAGGAGCTAGTTAGGCAGGCGCTGCTGGTAAGAACATTTCAGGCAACAAAAGAACAGGATGTCCAGGAGTTTGCAAGCTGGAGAGCTGGTGGTGCCTTCAAAAAACTGGCAAATGTTCCTTGGGGCTGGAGGTGCAGAGGGCGGGGGCGGGGGGTGGTGGTGAATAAGATCAGTGGATCTGATTGGCCAGAGCAAGGATTTAATCTCAAAGTTTCCAACAGAAGGGGAGGAAAGAAGGCGGATGGTGCAGGGAGGGGCTGCAATTAGCCTCTGGAAAGATTATTGCAGTTGCAGAGCAGATATGGGCTTGGGCAGGGCAAGTTGAAGCCTGGTGGACCAGCCAGGACACATAAGCAAGTCACAGGGTGAGCCATAATGGTAACCTCCACCAAGGCAGTGGCTGAAGGACAGAGAGATGTGCATAGAACCCAGGTCACAGGGTGAGCCATAATGGTAACCTCCACCAAGGCGGTGGCTGAAGGACAGAGAGATGTGCATAGAACCCAGGTCACAGGGTGAGCCATAATGGTAACCTCCACCAAGGCAGCGGCTGAAGGACAGAGAGATGTGCATAGAACTCAGGGCCCTTATGGGTTCCTGGACTTGGTGGGGCAGGACTTGGTGGGGCAGGACTTATGCAGGACTTGGTGGGGCATCCAGGCGTCCAGCTCTGGTGACCAAGTGGATGATGATGACAGGGCTGCATGAAGAGGTGGCATATCTGCTGGGATGGGAGGCAGAGCCTTCTCCCAGACTCTTGGGGCTTCCTGCTTTCCCCAGAGCTCACACTGCCCTCATCGTCAGCTTATTCACCCAACTGCCTGCAGCCTGCGGTTTCTATTTGTATAGGGTCACAGATCCCTGGCAGGGCCCAGAACTCCTATGGTTTACCCTGGACCTTCCATGACACCTGGGCCAATTCTTTCCCTGCTTGGACCTCAGTGTCCTCATCTATAAAATGACACAAGTGGATTTGCAAAATGCCCTTGATTGCTTAACTGTAATAGATCCCTCTTCCTCGTTTAGTGGGCATTGTGAAATGCTACCCAGATCCCCAGTTGCTGGGAGATGAGAGCCTGCCGGCTCCCAGTTTGTTTTCTGAGCAGCCGCCAGGCACTGACTGATTGACATGGGGTATGAAGTGTCGGCAACCTCAGTCCACCCCATCCGCATCTGTTTCCCGGGGACCCAATGGGTGCCATTTGGACGTGTCTGTCCTTGTCAGAGCTGGAGCTGAACTGTGTTTGCAAGGCCTTTCCTTAGCCCCTGCCCCCCTCAGTATAACCTTCCTAGATCTCTAACCCCCAACACACACCCAGCAAAAGCTTCCCAGGAGCCTGCTGAAGGCTGTCAGGAAGGTCTTTGCCAATATCTCGTCCCAGCCACATACTTCAGGGCCTGCCATTAACCATACCCTGACTCTATCCAGGGATCTCTGATGTTCCGGGATTGGCCTCATCTGAAGGCTCCCGAGCCAGGCGTTTGGAGAAGTGCACTGAGAGCAGAGGGTAAGATTGCAGGCTGCCAAGGCAAACTGGGTTTGAATCCCAACTCTGCCGTGGCAGAGACTTAGGCAAGTCAGTCTGGCTTTCTAGGCTGTGTTTGGCTTCAATCAGTTTCTCTCCCTCTCTTCCTTCTGTCCCTTTCTTCCTTTTATTAATTCATCACCCATTGATCCACCCTTCTACTTACCCTTCTTTCCTTCCTTCCTTTCTTCCTTCCTTCCTGTACATTCACTCATTTACTCGTCCATCAGTCCATCTGTCCATCCAGCCATCCATCCACTCAGCCATCATCCAGTGTTCATCTCCCTTCCTTCTTTCCTTGTATGAGTATTCATTTATAGTTCATCCATCTTTTTTTTCCTTCCTTCCACTCATCCATCCACCACACACCTGCCCTTCTGCTCATTCACCTGTCCATTCATCCATCATCCATTTCCATCCATCCATCCATCCTTCTCATCTCTTTGTCCATCCATTGACTCATCCATCCATCCCTACCTCCAACCTTCCATCCCTCTTCTTATTCCAGAAGGCATCCCAGTTCCCTCATCTGTCAAACAAAATAACACCTACTTTGCAAGTTCTTTTGGGAGTTCCCTGAGATAATGTACATAAAGCTTGTGGTAAACTGCAGTTGCTAAACAAAGTGTACTTGCTGCCATTGTCGTCACCACCTCCTGCCTGGCTCAGCAATCAGACACCTGCCTGCTCATCGCCCATGGTGAAATAGAAGTCTGGGTTCTCAGGCCTCCAGGGTTCCCTGTTCTTGGTAGCAGGGGCTGCAGCTCCAGAGTCAAAGTGCTGGACACATGACTTGGACTCAGAGCCTATGGAGAAAAGAGGGGCAAGGTGTCAGGGCTAAGCTGCGAGGGCTGAGGAAGCCTGGGCCTGAGTTCTGCACTTGCCATCACTGTCCTAGGACCTCAGTCTTCTCATTTATAAAATGGGTTGGCAGGGGGAGGATGGTTTTAATGATCTGGAAGCCAACATGCATGCCACCTTTCCCTCACCCCAGTATACTGCAGACAGACATTGTGAGTCAGTCACGAGGCTTTTTCCTGCTTAGCCGTTTGTCCCCCCAGAATTCTTCCCAGCACACCATCTCCAGCAGCCATTGCTAGTTGATCCAAGTTGATTCATGAAGAAAGTCCCTACCAGCGGGTCTCCAGGCTGCCTCTGTGTCTTGGGGGAGGATAGGATGGGAAGCAGAGTGTAGGGAGCCATGTCCCTTAGGATCCAGACACAGAGCAGGGGACAATCACTCCTCCTCCAGAAAAGGGCTCAGTCCAAGACCCCACATCAAACCTGGGAGTTCTATTGACATGGAGGCAAGGAAGGTGTCCAAGATTGTCCAAGCACCGGGGGCTAATGCTTACAATGTGATGAGCCCCTTCATCCCACCAAAGCCCAGAAAGGTGGGCAGAGTCAAACCAATCTCCTGGGTGAAGAAACTGAGGCTCAGAAAGTTGTTTTCCCCAAACTTGTGCCAATACTAGTGGCAGGTCCTGGAAGGAACAGTCTGGTTGACCCCGAAAGCCCTTGTTTTCTCTTCTGTTCTGTGCCTTTTGGACTCTAAGTTCAACAGGGAGACAAGGTCATGGGAAGGAGAAACAGCAGCCTGGGGGACCACCCTCCAGATGGGAAATGGAAAGCCCAGAAGTGATAAATTCCACTCCACACCTCTTACCGCCAACCCTTCGGTGGGATGCGTTTTGGAGGTCATGGTGTTTCAAGTTTGGAAAGGGCACGTGATGCTCCTGCCACTCTTGTGCCTCACTCCAGCGGGGCTGGGTGGGGAGGAGTCCTGTAACTGTACACCATAAACATCTTTTATATTGAGAGATGCTCCTATTCACACCAAATGGGATCGATGTTAAAGCTCCAGGGAGCATCAAGTCAGTCTGGGTTAGAGGTTGCTGCCAAATGAGAGGCCACCACTTTTGATTTCTAGAGCATTTTGGGTTTTAGAATTGGGGACTTGCAATAAAGTCAAATGCTCTATGACACTTGCTATGGGCAGGGCATGGTGTCAGCACCTTAGCTTGGGTCAGGAGGTCACCACAGTCACTGTCCAAGGCTGCTGTTTCTCCTTCCCATGACCTTGTCTCCCTGTTGAACTTAGAGTCCAAAAGGCACAGTACAGAAGAGAAAATAAGGACTTTGGGGGTCAACCAGACTGTTCCTTCCAGGACCTGCCACTAGTATTGGCACAAGTTTGGGGAAAACAACTTTCTGAGCCTCAGTTTCTTCACCCAGGAGATGGGTTTGACTCTGCCCACCTTTCTGGGCTTTGGTGGGATGAAGGGGCTCATCACATTGTAAGCATTAGCCCCCGGTGCTTGGACAATCTTGGACACCTTCCTTGCCTCCTTGTCAATAGGATGCCCCGGCTTGATGTGGGGTCGTGGACTGAGCCCTTTTCTGGAGGAGGAGTGATTGTCCCCTGCTCTGTGCTCTGGTCCCCTACACCACAGTTAGAGCATGTCACCTCCTGCTTGTTAGAGTTTCTATGGCAGTTCCCTGTCACCTTACGGGAAGAGGCCCAAGTCTTTTGGCCTTCTTGTGCCTCAGGATCTGCCTCCTGTGTCTTATCCCTGTTGGCAGGACCACTCTCTGAGACTCCTCCCCTGTTCCTGCACTAGCACTGCCTGCATGATAACCTCATCTCACTCCCTCCAAAAATCAGTCCTTCCTCCATCTGCTACAGGTATTTATACAACTCAGTGACTTAATATCTGGAAGCCCTTTACCCACTTTCTAATTTAACCCCTCTTGCCATAAACATACCTCAGGCTCTGATGAAACCAAGGAGGAAGGATGGACAGACAGACAGATGGATAGATAGATGAATGAATAAAAGGATGGATGAATAGATAGAAGGATGAGTGAATGGAGAATAGATGGTTGAAAGAATGAGGAATGGGTGGATAGAAAGACAGGTAGATAGAGGATAAATGGATGAAAAAATGAATAGATAGATGGATGGAAGGGTGGATGGAAAGATGGATGAATGGATGGATAGATGGATGGATTGATGGGTGGGTGAATGAATAGGTAGATGCATCAATGGAGAGTGCTTAGAGTGATCTGAATGGAGAGCGACTAGAGTGATCTCAATGGAGAGTGCCTACAGCAGTAGTTCTCAACCTCTGGATCACAACCCACAGGAACTGTATTAAAGGGCAGCAGCATTAGAAAGGTTGAGAACCACTGGCCTATAGTGATCTCAGTGGAAGGAGCCTAGAGTGATCTCAATGGAGAGTGCCTAGAGCAGCGATTCTCAATCTGTGGGTTGTGACCCCTTTGTAATAATGAAAATACATCATGACATTAGGAAGGTTGAGAAGCACTGGCCTAGAGTGATCTCAGTGGAAGGAATATAGAGTGATCTCAATGGAGAGTGCCTAGGGTGATCTCAATGGAGAATGCCTACAGTGATCTCAATGGAAAGTGCCTAGGGTGATCTCAATGGAGAGCACCTGGGGTGATCTCAAGAAGGTGAGTGCATAGAGTGATCTCAATGGGGAGCGCCTAGAGTGATCTCAATGGAGAGCACCTGGAGTGATCTCAATGGAGAGTGCCTAGGGTGATATCAATGGAGAGCGCCTAGAGTAATCTCAGTAGAGAGCGCTTAGATCTCAATGGAGAGCACCTTGGGTCCTCTCAATGGAGGATGCCTAGAGAGATGTAAATGGAGAGTGCCTAGGATGATGTCAAGAAGGTGAGTGCCTAGAGTGATCTCAATGGAGAGCACCTGGAGTGATCTCAATAGAGAGTGCCTAGAGTGATCTCAATGAAGAGCACCTAGGTGATCTCAAGGAGGTGAGTGCCTAGAGTGATCTAAATGGAGAGCACCTAGAGTAATCTCAATGGAGAGTGCCTAGAGAGATCTCAATGGAGAGTGCCTAGAGTGATCTCAATGGAGAGTGCCTAGGGTGATCTCAAGAAGGTGAGGGCCTAGAGTGATCTCAAGGAGGTGAGTGCCTAGAGTGATCTCAATGGAGAGTGCCTAGAGTAATCTCAATGGAGAGTGCCTAGAGAGATCTCAATGGAGAGTGCCTAGAGTGATCTCAATGAAGAGTGCCTAGAGTAATCTCAATGGAGAGTGCCTAGAGAGATCTCAATGGAGAGTGCCTAGAGTGATCTCAATGAAGAGCACCTAGGTGATCTCAAGGAGGTGAGTGCCTAGAGTGATCTAAATGGAGAGCACCTAGAGTAATCTCAATGGAGAGTGCCTAGAGAGATCTCAATGGAGAATGCCTAGGGTGATCTCAAGAAGGTGAGTGCCTAGAGTGATCTCAATGGGGAGCGCCTAGGTGATCTCAATGGAGAGTGCCTAGGGTGATATCAATGGAGAGCACCTAGGGTGATATCAATGGAGAGTGCCTAGAGTGATCTCAAGGAGATGAATGCCTAGAGTGATCTCAATAAAGAGCACCTGGGGTGGTCTCAGTGTAGAGCACCTGGAGTGATCTCAATGGAGAGCACCTAGAGTAATCTCTATGGAGAGCACCTAGGTGATCTCAATGGAGAGTGCCTAGGGTGATATCAATGGAGAGCACCTAGGGTGATCTCAAGGAGGTGAGTGCCTAGGGTGATCTCAATGGAGAGTGCCTAGAGAGATTTCAATGGAGAGAGCCTAGAGAGATCTCAATGGAGAGCGCTTAGAGTGATCTCAATGGAGAGCACCTGGGATGGTCCTAATGGAGAGCACCTAGAGAAATCTCAATGGAGAGCACCTAGGGTGATCTCAAGAAGGTGAGTGCCTAGAGTGATCTCAATGGAGAGCATCTGGAGTGACCTCAATGGAGAGTGCCTAGAGTGATCTCAATGAAGAGCACCTAGGTGATCTCAAGGAGGTGAGTGCCTAGAGTGATCTCAATGGAGAGTGCCTAGGGTCATCTCAATGGAGAGTACCTAGAGAGATTTCAATGGAGAGCACCTACAGTGATCTCACTGGAGAGCACCTAGGGTTATCTAAATGAAGAGCGCCTAGGGGGGAGTGGATTAAAGATGGCGGCTGAGTAACAGCTTCCCTGTAACTGGGGTTGGCGAATCTGGGGAGACAAGACTCCAGACATCTCTGGCCGGTGGGATCTGCCTATGATCATCCCTTTGAGCATACAGGCAGCCAGCAAGGGACTTCTGGACCCCAGGAGGAAGACAAAAACAGTGGAAAACTGGCAAGTGGCTGCATGTGTTCGATCAACCTAATCATGCAGGCAACCATTGTATACATGACATAAGGAAAGAGGGATTAAAGATGGCGGCTGAGTAACAGCTTCCCTGTAACTGGGCTTGGCGAATCTGGGGAGACAAGACTCCAGACATCTCTGGCCGGTGGGATCTGCCTATGATCATCCCTTTGAGGATACAGGGAGCCAGCAAGGG
>CAUYPK010081094.1:0-22350 GCA_963574355.1 Loris lydekkerianus
GTCTTACTTTGTCACCCTCAGTAGAGTGCCATAGCATCATAGCTCACAGCAACCTCACTATTGGGCTCAAGCGATCCTGTTGCCTCAACCTCCCCTGTAGCTGGGACTACAGGCTCCTGCCTCAATGCCCTGCTAGCTTTACAGAAGAGGCTGGTCTTGAACTCCTGAGCTCAAGCAATCCGCCAACTTCGGCCTCCCAGAGTGCTAGGATTACAGGCGTGAGCCACCACACCTGGCCTAAGATCTAAGGAAACATATTGAAAATTTCACCCCAATAAATATTGCAGAGTAAATGATGCAAATTGAAATGGAGAGTAAAATATATTAGTATATCCACATTCACATATTTTCTATTTTAGTAGATGATCATCTAAAGGAAAACAGACTTCTATTGGAAAAAAAAATCCAAGGAATAAGAACAGTGAAGAAACAATGTAACACCAACTAGTGTTTCTAGGGTATAATGGAAAATTGATGTTTGGTTCTTCGCATAATTTTGATAACAAATGCATTATATGAGTTATACATCTTGAAAGAAAACAAAGCATTGAGATTATCAACAAGAAGAGATACCAGAAAGGTAATTTAGGGCAGGGAATGATTGACGGGGCAACTCAAGGAGCTGGCTCTGCAGCCTGACTAGGGCTTGGAGCAGGAAGCATTTGGGGACACTCCCTGGGCTGGTCCTGACCTCTCTAAGGAACAAGGAGAGCAGAAACCTGAGCAGAGTCAACAGAGAGAACAGAGGCAGGGAAGGCTGCGTGTGTAACAATGGGTGGATCTGGGCACACATGTCTCAGAATCACTGGGGCACAACAGAGCTACCATTTATTCCCTGCATCTTTTTTTTTTTTTTATTCCCTGCATCGTGACACCCAACAGTATAAAGTGAGCCGGCGTTGGCTCCCTCAGCTTGCCTTGTCACTTCCACCTGTTCACAGGAGTCCAAAGACAGACTCCAAGGGAATTCACCTCCCTGGGCCTTCCAGCCACTGCCGAGGGGTGAGAACAGCAGGTGTGTGTGTGGTGGGGGGGTGCAATTTGTCAACAACACCCAGAGGAGGGGGAGGAGGAGGAGGAAGAGGAGGACTCATGGGGACACGCAGCCAGATAGCCTAATGACATGGGGTTGAACTCTGAAGACCCAGAGAGGGTAGAGGTAGGAACAGAAAAAGGGAAGAGCAACCGTGAGGATATATAATGTGGATACTTAATTGATATATTTTATAATTCCAATTTTCTTTCAATAAAAAAGAGATTTAAAAAGTAGTCATTTAAGCCAAGTCAGTGATTTTACCAACCATTCATTCCACTCAGAGAGCCCCAAGCCCAGTGCCAGAGGGAAACAGAAGGTGTAAATCTGCTAATCTCTTGGGGAATCTCAGTCCTCAGGTGCCTCTCACTGCAGAGGCATCTCACTTTCATATTTCTCAAGTGAAAAGTGGCAGAACATCCATCCCAAAATATGGCACCTTGGCATAAGAATTATTTTGAGCCAAAGGTGTTTCAAAAACAACAAATGGGCTTGGTGCCTACAGCTCAGCGGCTAGGGTGCCAGCCACATACACTGAAGCTGGAGGGTTCAAATTCAGCCTGGGCCTGCTAAACAACAATGACAACTACAACCAAAAACTAGCCGGGCGTTGTGTCAGGCGCCTGTAGTTCCAGCTACTTGGGAGGCTGAAGCAAGAGAATTGCTTACACCCAAGAGTTTGAGCTTGCTATGAGCTGTGATGCTACAGCGCTCTACCCAGGGCGACAGCTTGACACTCTGTCTCCAAAAAACAAAACAAATGCAAGAGGGACATTCTGATCTCCCCTTTGTTTCCCTGAAAACAGGAGATGAAAATGCCCAGGTAAAAGATGAAGCAAAAGGAAAGAAACACTTTGATGGGGAGTCCCAGCCCAGAGAATTCGGTACAGACTTTAAATCTTCCTCCAGCCTCCCCACATAATCTAGTCACTTTCAACAGTCGCTGCTCTTTGTTCAACCTAATTTAAATGCGTTTGGGTCTGGCCATTTCTTTGGGTCTCCATTAAGAAGGGTTCCCATGTCACATAAAACTGAAACGCCTCTCTCCTGTTAATCTATCTTTTATTATTGAATCCTCAGCTCCAGCCGAGACCCTAAGAGGGTAGAGGTGAAGCTCTGCCTGCTCTACACAAGTGACATTGTTCCTAAGGGCAAGGGAGCCCTTCAACCAGTTCTCAAAGCAAAGTCAGTCTGTCTCCATTCTAGAGGAAATACTGGCTACTTTCACTTTTTAAGAAACACTGTATCCACTATATGTTTTACATCTATATGGCATATGTCTAGGGGATTTAAAAAAAAAAAAATCACTGATGGGGTTTTTGGTCTGATGCACTAATTCAAGAAGCTATCCTTCCCATGGGAGAAAGGGGGAGATAGGAGAGATTTGTTACAGGATACAAAATTACAGCTCCATAGTAGGAATAAGTTCTAGTGCTCTGTACCACTGTAAGTTAACAAAGTTAACAATACAGACTTTCAAACAGCTACAAGAAGGATATTGAACATTTCCAGCACAAAAAAAATGATAAATATCTGAGCTGATGAATGCGCTAATTACCCTGATCCGATCATTATACATTACATGTACTAAAACAGCACTTGCCTTTCCCATAAATACATACAATTATTATCTGTCAAAGTAAAAAAATAAAATTAGGCCGGGCGCTGTGGCTCACACCTTTAATCCTAGCATTCTGGAAGGCCAAGGCGGTGGATTATAGGAGCTCAGGAGTTCAAGACCAGCCTGAGCAAGAGTGAAACCCGTCACTATTAGAAATAGAAAAAACTAGCCGGGCATTATGACCAGTGCTGTAGTCCCAGCTACTTGGGAGGCAAGAGGACAGCTTGAGCCCAGGAGTCTGAGGTTGCTATGAGCTATGATGACACCACGGCACTCTACCCAGAGAGACAAAGTGAGACCCTGTCTCAAAAATTAAAAAATAAAAGAATAAATCAAATTTTTTAAAAAAAACCTAAGTTCCCCATAACATATGACCCAGATGTGCTGAGGGAGAAGAGAGTGTGGAGCCAAGTAGTCCAGGGCAACCTGCAGAGGACCCATCAGCTGTGGCCCCACCTTCTCCCTGCCGGCCTGCCGCAGGCCAGCCTGTGCCTCATGGCGAGAGAGGAACTGCTCTCCTGGAAGCTCTGACGACTTCTTTGTTGATAAATCAAAAGGAAAACCCCTTAGTTGGTATCCCAAGCAGAGTTGACAATGCCACTAGCTTGAAAATCTCTCTCCTTGATCTCCTTGCCACTGTCCTCCCGGGAGTCCTCTCCCTCTCGCGGTGCCGTCTCAGCCACTGTCTGGGCTGCTCTTGCCTTTCGGGGTTCCTCGGGCTCTGTGTTACATCCTCTGCTCTTCTCTGCTGCCTCCCTCTCATCCACTCTTCACCTCATTTACCATCAAGATCTGTCTCATCTACAACCGCTCTCTGCAGCTGAGGCCCTTGCATGTGACTCCCTGTGAAAGAACTCCTTTAAAGGTCTTATGCAGGCACCTCAAACTCCACTTGCCCGGATTGTCCAGACAGAAGAGCCCATGGGAGGTCATTCTACAAGGCACATTTCCTCTGGTGATGAAAAGCCAAAAGGCCACACAGAAGGGTAAGACAGCACTGAGAGTTGTAAAAGCCAGAAGCCACAGCCACCGCATGGCTGCAGGGGCAGAGGAGGTGGTGTGACCATGGCCCATGGGGCTGGGGGAGGGAGCTGCTCAGCAGAGGCAGGGCCTACAGAGGCAATGTGGCCACCAGCCCTGCCACAGCTGGTGCTGACAGCTGAGCAGAGAGGGAGGAACCCTGGCTCCACTCTCCCTGCTGCCTTTCAGCCTCTTCCCAATGATTTCACTGGCCCAGCTCACCTAGAGAAGAGTTGACAAGGAGCTCTAGGAGGTGGGGTTTGCAGGGTCAGCCCGTGACACCAAGCAGAGCAGAGGAAATCCAGGGCATGCATCTGAATCAAACGGGAAAATGGTCTATGATGCCCACTTCTTCCTGTGTTCCCTACCCAGTGACCGGACCTCCATTCACGTAATTCACACTTGACCTTCCTCTCTGCCTCATCTCCCACTTCTTATCTGCTGAATAGCTCTTCCCTTTCTCTCCCTCCCAGCCTCCACCATCAAGCGCCATTATTACTGTAATGGGGGCATCCTCTGTCCTCCTGTCTCCAGGTGACCCTCTAATCAGTTTGAGAAAACTCCAGCTCGGAGTGCTCTCAAAAGTTTACCTTCCAGCACTCTGCTGCTTATACTCCTGCAATGGCTTTCCATTTCGCTCAGGGCTGAGTCCAGATGCCATTGCAGGACTTTATAGCCTTGCAGCCGCCCCTCTCAGACACCCTCCATCATGCCCTGTGCTTCGGCCTCCCTCCACTTCATTCCCTCGAATGCCCTGCACAGCTCTTGTGTCTGGGCCTTCAAAAGTGCTGTTCTCTTCCAGCACAGAACACTCTCCTAGTCCCCTGTCCTCCTCCCTCTTCTGACACACTCTTATTCATGTTGACCCAGGTGTCAGCTCTTCTAGGACATCCCCAGCCCTCCTCAAATGCCCTTGCACCTGATACTCCCCCTAGTGGACAGTTAAACAGTAACAGTTTTACAGTTAAAGCACAAGAGTTTGCTGGGCTTCTTGTATCTTACCTGGCAATCCCATCTGATGGGCATTTGTCCCTGAGTACTGCAATTGCAGGTTCACATTTTAGTTTCCCACTAGGTTTCAATCCCTTAAGGATAATGATCTTGCCAGTGTCATTCCCCAGTTTGCCAAATGAATAAGTATATGTGTAAGTGACTTACGTGGCATGTGAGCGACTGTTGATGGGAGTTTTTGCTTGAAGTCTTACAGGACTGAACTTCAGACCTAAGCAGGAGAGAGGCTTCAGAGACCAAACAGAAGAGTAATGATAATTACTCATCCAAGCTGGAGAGGGTTAGTTCTCACCAGGCTTTGGGCTGTGACAGGGGAATGTAATGGACTAAAGGGAAATGACAAGAGAATGTCACCAGCAATGATTATGCAATGCTTTAAACTTGCATGAAGCTAATGGACTAACAAGTTTGTGGGATCACTCACTGGGTCACAGTTGTGGGAGTCCTTCTCACAACTGTACTGTCTATTTGCCCTCCTGCTGCAGAGGTTAAAATGGTAGAAATGGCAAGAAGGCTGGCACCAGGGATGATAATGTGTCTTACTCTTTTTAACCTTGGGACGGTTTTCTGTAGAAAGCATCAATCTTGCTATTTGCAGATCCAGTACCTAAGGGTCAGGTAGATAACAGATGGGAGAGAAGCTAGCAGAATAAAGGAAAGACAAATTATACCACACTCTGTCCAAAGAAGCAGCCTTGCAGTACAGGCCCAAATTCCCTACCCCTTCAAGGAAAGACAGGAATCCAGATGTCAATCCTGTACCTCATTATTTTTTAATGTGCCCACTCATCTGAAAATGGTAACAAACATTAGATGAATTCATTCTACTGTACCATAGAATCAACATTTATCTCTAGGTTGAGATCCCCTCACCCTGAAGACTTCAAGCAAATGTTGATTCAACTCTTAAGAAGCCTCTAGTAGCAAAATCAATACCTAACCTCGGGAGCAGGGAGAGGGGATCGAGGGAAGCATTTGCTAATCGGCTCTGGGACAAAACTTTCTTATCAATCAAACATGAATATAAATTCATTTTCCATGGCTATCAATATTCTCGCCCATATGTTAGTCAAGATTTATCGACGATCACATACTTAAGGCTTGGTGGTCTGTAGACAGTGGGAAGAAGTAATGTAATCCAGCAAGGACAGTCATATGCCACATAACACGTTTTGGTCAATGACTGATGGCATATACTATGGTGGTCCCATAGAAGCATAGTGGAGCTGAAACATTCCTACCACCTGGTGGCGTTGTAGCCATGGGTGACAATGTAGCAGAATGCATATTTTCACTGTTTACATACTCAAATACCATTGTGTTACGATTGCCCCCAATATTCAGTACAGTAGCATGCTGTATAAGTGTGTAGCCTAGCAGCCATTTATATTTTATTAAATATAAATGTATACATTTATAAATTTATATTTTTTATAGTCCCTCGGGTCGGGTTGCGGTCACCTGCTGCTACTGTTGCTTTTCTGCAGGCGCCCTCATGTGGCCACCTGCGAGAACTGCAGCCATTCCAGGGTACCATTATTGGTTGTATCACACACCAACTCTCCTAAAAGAAAGTCAAATGATAGGGAGGGGGTGGGGTCTTGGTGTGTACCACACCTTTTGGGGGCAAGACACGATTGTAAGAGGGAGTCTACCTAACAAATGCAATCAGTGTAACCTGGTACCCTCAATCAATCCCCAACAATAAAAAAATAAAGAAAAAAGTCAAATGAAAAATGTCCCTTCGAAGATGTCCAGATTACTTTTGTTTCTCCTTAATACTTTTTAAAAATAATTTACGCCTGCCCTACCATGAAGATCTTAGCTCAAATGTCACCTGATACCTCCCACTCTGAACTATGCCCCTCTGACATAGGAGTCTCACGGCTGTGTGTGCCTTTACTTCATGTATTTGTTTATGGTCTGCCTCCGCAACTAGGCTATGGGTTCCATGAGAGCAACAGAAGGCAGAACTTGTATAGCAAACTATCTAGGCTTCCCTATGGTTTAGGTAGGCTTAGCTCCCTGCCCAGCTCCAAGAAAAGCCAAGACTTATTCCCTCCAATTAGCATAGCCCCTTCCTCATTGGTTCAGGGGTGAAACTTTGACCTAAAATGGCCCAATCAGAGCAAGCCTTGATGCTCTCCCTGGGAAAGCTGAGATACAAACCAATTTTGGTCACCTGGGCAACCTAATGTAAAGAGACAATTTCAGGAAGCGTGGCTGCCCTGTTTGAAATGAAAGAGGGCAAAATGTGAAGGAGGTCAGGGTTGCAGAACCCTTGACAGGTGGACCCTCTGGAGCAAACCAGACCTGAGCCAGCCAGTGCTATATATGTCACCGCCCAAACTCATGTTGAAATGTAATTGCCAATTTAAGGGTGTTGAGAAGTGGTGAGACCTCCAAGAAGCATTTATGTCATAATGGATCTACCCTTGCAAGAGATGAATGCAGTCTCTCAAGAGTGAGTGGGTTCTCACTGTGTGGGAACAGATTAATTACTGCCAGAGCAGGTCACAACAACCAATAAATTTCTTTTTTGCTTTAGCCAGTTTGGATCAAGGTTTCTATTATGGCCACCAAAATCCTAGTAAATACAAAACCTTGATTGGTTTGCTTGCCCCTGTATCCACATGAACCTTGCTCATAAAAGATACTAAGTAACTACTGCATCCCTTGAATAGTGTGAGGCTGAGAGAACTGGGAATGGCTTAATGGAGATAACAGCCAGAGCCTTAATGTGAACGTATTTCTTAAGAAAATGTTTAATATTGCCCTAGATTTAAATGCATCAGAACTTCAAAAGTATTTGCCCCCATGTATTTTATAGCAGAATGTTTGCTGCCTGGAGTTATTAACCTGCTCACCTGTCATTTCCCAGTAATTCCTAGAGATTTCTTTCTTTTCTTTCTCTCTCTCTCTCTTTCTTTCTTTCTTTCGACAGAGTCTCACTTTATTGCCCTCGGTAGAGTGCTATGGCATCACAGCTCACAGCAACCTCCAAACTCCTGGGCTTAGGCAATTCTCTTTCCTAAGCCTCCCACAAGAACACCCGGCTATTTTTTTGTTGCAGTTTGGCTGGGGATGAGTTCAAACCTGCCACCCTTGGTATATGGGGCTGGCGCCCTACCCACTGAGCTATAGGTGCTGCCCAACTCCTAGAGATTTCTACTTCAACCCTGGACTTTCAACCTCAAGAGGCTATGGTTTTAAACGGGGAGGGAGCAGAAGGAATGATTCAGCCTCTAGCTATCTTTTACTTGCAGGAAAAGATAATCTTCTCCCATCCCCAGTGACCTGTAACTTCTTACATTTCAACTTCAAATTTCATTTCCCAGACATTTAAGATGCCTTTGGTTTTTTGCCTGGCTAGATGGAGACCAAGATTTTATTATTCTCTCGGGGACCATTCTGCTGAGCTACAGTCATCAGAGGCAACTTTTACTTTAGGTTGTTATATAGCATCTTTCAAAGTATATTCGTGCTGCGTGGTTCATGATCTGCTAAAAAAAAAGGTGTGTGTTTGCCAAAGGGCTGCACCTTTAAAAAATACTGACAGATAAACAAACTTGACTGGACAAAGAAGGAAAACTCTATAAATTGAATTCCCTATATTTTGATCAGGGAATTCTTTCCTTCCGTTCCTTGTTCATCAAAAAGCCCTTTTGCCCAGACTATTTATATTCACAAAATATGTCTGTTACTCCCAGAGCTCTGGAAAATATATCCTCCAACTACTGAGCTTTGACTTCCCAATGTACTCTTTTGCACACCTTTGCTTATATATTTTAAAGAGTTTTGCTTTTTGAGGGGAGGAAGGATGGGTTGTAAAAATACTAGCGGAAAATAAGGAATAAATCACTCATCATCCCCATCCAATAATTCCAACTGTATTACCATATATACTCGGGTCATACAGGTTATTTGATTCGGTGCACGCGCACCTAATCAAATGCACGTAGTCTCCAGTTATCTTTGTGATTTAGCTTGATTACCTGTTAAGCTATGGTTTTCTGCACTTTATTTAAAGTTTTAAAGTTGTTGTTGCTAGTTACAGTTTTTCTTTAGCAATAAATATTAAAAAGCATTTAACCTACTGATTCCTCAATTATTGTAATTGTTTTGGGTATATATTTTTATTTTTGAAATGTACCAGTGGCTGCTGCATTTTCCACCTTGGCTTATACTCGAGTCACTAAGTTTTCCCAGTTTTTAGGGTAAAATTAAGGGGGTCGGCTTATACTCGAGTATATACAGTAATTGAGAAACACGTCCTGAAGATAAACTAAGCAGTGGCAGGAATCGTGGGAGTTGTGGCATTTTTGTCCTGGATTTTTTTCCATCCCCTTCCCCAGCTCTGCTTTTCAGTAATTTGACAAGAAATAAATCTAAGTAAGATTTCAACAAATATGTTCAAAGTAAGAGCATATAAAAAATTTCGTGTTAGAATGGCCAAAATCTAGAAAAACCCAACAGTGTCAACTGCTGGTGAGACTGTAGCAGGGGTTCTCAGTCCCTGCTTGTGGGAAGGCAGGTTGCACAGACGCCATCTCACAAAGATCTGACCCTGTGATCCAGTGGTCGTGCTCCTCGGTATTTACCCCACGGATTTGAGAACGTATGTCCACACACAATGTCACAAATAAAAGTTTACAGTAGCCCCACTCTTAATCATGCACAACAGGAAACAGCCAGGACACCCCTTAGTAGGTGGATGGGTAAACCACCTGTGCTATCCGCAGAATGGAATATTGTTCAGTGTAAACAGATGTGAGCTAGCAAGACACAGAAGGCACAGTGGCTCTTAAAGGTATGTTTCTAAGTGAAATAAGCCTGTCCAAAAGGCTACCCATCCCGTGATCCTAATCATGTGACAATCTTGACAAGACACAGCTACAGAGACCAGCGTTCTGGATTTGGCACAGATGGTGATGATGGGGGTAAAAATTGAATAAGTGAAGGGCAGAGAATTTTTTAGGATATTGAAATGATTCTGTATGATCATGCAACTGAGGATATGTTAAGAGCAAAAAAAGACTGAATGTCAAGGGTACAAGTGTAAGCAAATCATGAAGGAGGTTGAGGGAATTCCAGGATTAAATCCAGGCTGTGATGAAACCATGAGTGTATATGTTACAAATGTATAAGACAAATTCACTGAAGGGAGATGGGAGATGGGCGTTGACAGAGTCACTTTTTATGGTTATGGTTTGCTAATACACACAAGTGTGCTCACATACACCTGTACACACACCTCTTTGGGTGGGGCCCACGTGGCCCTGGCTCCCACCCCAGCCTCATCCCACCCTTTGCAGATGTTATGGCACCAGCAGCCCCTTTGCACTCACCCTAGCAGAGCACCTCTCTCTCGAGGGCCACCTGCTCTGTGAGGGAAGCTCAGGGTTCTGCAGCCTCAGTCCCCAGCCTTCCCTGGTTTTGGCTCTGTGACACCCCCACCTCACCTGGCTGCCCGTTCCCTACCCCCTGCCCATTCCTCCTGGCCGTCTCAGCTGGTTCCAGCAGCACGGCCAACCTCACATCCTTGGTTTTCACCCCCTATTTACCAGCAAAATCTTTGAACAAAATTCCTGAATGAAGTTCATTGTTGCCCTCTGACATTAGACTGCAAAGGGGCAGGCGACTTGACACCGTGGAGGGAACTGGGCCAACCTAGCTCAAGTTAACCCAGGCTTCACTAATGCTACATGTGACCTTAGGCAAGTCCCTTTATTATAAAATACAGTTACAGCAGAACTGGTATTGAGTAAGCACCAGGCATACCATGCTCAATTCTGCTACTGTTATGACAATTACCTTTTAAAATAAAAATGATAAATATCATTTATTCAACAAAGAATTATGCAGTGTCTGTTTTGTACCAGGGATTGAATTTAAGCTTCTTATTCTGGAAATGGAGCCCCCAGAATGCAGGGCAATCTGGAAGATCACCCTTGTTGATCTGTGACTGGCACATTGGAAGGGCCCCTGGGCCTTGCCAATGGTAGGTGTCACATTCTCCATCACCTGGGGTTAGAAATAATAGCTCAGGACATGCATTTCCAGTTCCTTTACGGGATCTGTGCTGTTCCTAGCCTCCTGCCCCGTCCTGAATATTTCTACTATGGGTTGGAGCATGCAACTTTGAACTCAGTCTTTCAAGTACATGGCCTTCAAGCCTAGAATTAGGTTGCTAACAGGGTACATGTCTTCGGTTACTAGTAGTACAAACTATTTGAATGAAGAGCTCCTTCCGTGGGGAGGGTTGTGTAGCATTGTCACAGAGTAGTCTTTATAGCACTGCAGGGGAATCACAAGTTTTTTCAGATGTTTTGCACGGATACTGGGGAGGGGATGGTTTCTCTGTTTTTCTGTCTTTACGGTTCTATTTATTGACTTGAGAAGAGGACACGCTGCATGATTTTCAAGAGCTTTAAAAAATAATGCATTGGTGATATCCTGCCCCATATTTATGAACTTGATTTCATACTTTCTTCTTCATTCTGAACAAAGAATTTGTTTACTTATAAAGGAAATATCCAGACTCCATATTGACATAAAGAGATGACTGGATAAGTAATACCCTGAGATGCAGTATGTCCTGAGTCCTCTTACAATGCACCTTCTCTACACGTCCTTCCTAGAAATATACTTGTTCCGTTGCCATCCTTCCCTGGCACACAGCCCTGCCCCAATGGGGTTGGACTGGTGATGTTCCTTGGTTTGCTCTTTTGTGATAGAATGTTTCTGAGAGAGTAGGGTTAAAATCTGGCCTGGCCTTGATGCACCAAGTAAGGAGGAACCTGTCCTTTCTCCAGGCTGTTCTGTAAAAACGCAGCGCAGTTCTGTTACTCAGTTCAGTTTGTGTCCGTCCCTGGGGTGGAGACCAAGTCTAGCCCCCTTCCCCGTCCCCAGCAGCTTGCCCTGGGCCTGGCACCTAGAAGGTACTTGGTAAATGTCTTTTGAATGAATGAATGAATCAATGAATGAATGAACAGGTTAACAAAATGCTGTGGCTTCCACCAAGGGGAGCCCTGGGAAACAGCCTGGCTACATTTAGCACCTGAAGGCTAGTGGGGTAGGGCAGGAGGAGCTGGCACATGTGGGCAACCTTTGGTAACTAGCGGTGCTCCTAGGGAAGATCTTTGGAAAGATGGAAGGGAAGGAAGACAGTGAAAGATGGTTAAATGGGAAAAGAAGTTCAAGGGGAGCGGAACAGAAAAGAGGAGTAGGGGGAGAAAGGCCATGATCCCCTCTGTAGTCCTTCCTTACTTGCTCCTGTTCTGCTCAGATGAGTTGCTGTGCAGGATAAAGAATTATAAGCAGGCGGAGAATAGCAACTGAATGGAAAGGTTAGGAATTCTTTAAGCCAGGAAACTCAAGAGACGTTGAAATGCCAGCTGCAGTGTCACGCCTCCCTCTCCAAGAAGCAGGCCTTCCAGATGACTAATTGTCCTTCCCTGTACCGCCTGGTGTGTGCTAGTGGAAACAGCCCACCAACAGCCCCATCTTCTATTTTTCCAGCGTCTGCCAGGATGGCTGCTGGGCGGATTTGCAGGGTTGGCTGGATTAGACTAAGGTTATGCCAAGATCTCTTCAAAGTAAGCGGCATTTGGGAATAACTACTGTACACTTCCAAAGCAGAGATGATCATGAGAAAGAGATGTGACCTTCAAAGAAAGTGACCTCTATCTTTGCCTGATTCTTATTTGTGAAAATAGCCAACAGAAGGTCTGGCCAAGGGTCGTGATTCAAGAAAAATTACAACTTGTCACTTTCTTTCTTGAAAATGCTTTTTTAAGAAGCAGGGAATAAACACTGGAATGCAGGTTTCTTTTTGTTCCATTATAAAAATATTCTTAGGGTCTCTTAAATGCCCTCTGAAATTTGGCAGTTGACATTTAAAGTATAATTCTGATTTATTTAAAAGAAAGTAAGAAACTGGTTCTGCTGGGCAAAATGAAAAATTGAGGATCTTCACTTGGGTCCAGACTAGTGCCATCTGTATCTCTGTACCCAAGTGCTCTGTGTGTGGCAGGAGCTCAGTAAACATTTGGCAAGACTGGGAAAGCCGAAATTCACTTTTACTGTGAGACCCTGCTCTGCTGTTTCCTTGGAAGCGTCTGGGCGGGTAGCTCTTGGGCCCTGGGCATTGTGACTTCTTTTGCCACAGAACCAGGTAGAGTGAGAAGCCAGATGTGACTTTAAACCACCTATTTTCAAACGTTGTCATTAACAATAAATCTATTATGTGTATATGTGCATGTGTGTCTGTGTATTTGTGGGAAAAACTTGTAGTGTAACGGAACCAGTTTTCTAAAAATTTACTACCCTATCTTTTGCCATCAGTCATTTCTATAGTGGTGGTTGCTGCAAATGAGCAAGCTCAGAGCTCCAAGAGTCTGTAAAGCCACTATGGTTTGAACTTTACTAATAATGGTATAATTCTGGATTTTTCCTGAGTGCGCAGTTACATGATTTTTTTAGTTATACAAAATGAAAAAGCAGAAAGGGATAAAAAGTCAGAGGCATCACTATTAATCTATTTCTAGAGTATTTTCATCAGAAGGATGTGTAATAGTAATCCTAAGCTGGCTCTGCATGACCTCTGCCTCCCGTTAGTCCTGTCATTAAGTTGCTACTTGGCAAATAAGAGTTTGCAGAGATAATCAAGTTACAGAACACTTACCCTTAAGATAAAATTTGTCAGGTAGGCCTAACCTAGTCACAGGGACTCTTCAAAAGCAGAGAGCTTTCTCTGGCTAGCTATACAGGTGGACCTACTTTGATCATACAAACCCTTTAAAACAAAAGAAAGTTTCCTCTGGCTTGTTGGAGAATCAGAAGTCAAAGATTCAAAGCATGAGAGAAATTCCCCGGGTCACTGCTGGCTTGCCGACGGAGGGATGTGAGTGACCTCTAGGAGCTGAGACTGACTTGTGGCCAGAAGTTGCTAGAAGAGAATGGAGACCTTTAGTCCTATCTCCACGAGAACTGAATTCTGCCAACAACCTGAGTGAGCTCAGGAAGAGATTCTGCCCGAGAGCCTCCTGATGAGAACCTGGCTCCGCAGACATCTTGATTTTATTTAAGAGACCCTGAACAGAGGGCTCAGATGAAATATGTTGGGTACCTGAGTGGTGGAAACATACATAATAAATTTATGTTGTTTACAGTTGTAAGTCTGTGATAATATGTTATGGAACAACTGAAAACTAATGTGTGTGTATATTTCTCTATATCATTCTATGCTTATTTATTCTTTTAAACAAAAGAGATCAAAATTTTACTAAACTACCTAAAATCAGTCTAGTTCTATATGTTGTGCCCAGGAGTTCTACAAAGACCACACTGCCAAATAAGCTGAAATCATAGCAGAGTCTCTTTATTGAAGAGCTGGTCGGCGACTGCCTCACTGTCCCAACATGGGGTTTCTGAGAGCAGCCCCGAGTGCTTAAGGGGTCAGGTTTTTAAGGCTTGGTCTGCATCCTGGTTGGCACGCAGGCTGTCCAGGTGCGTCCAGGTGGGAGTAGCAAGCCAGCATTGCACAGAAACAGAATTTTGTGGTTAGTTAGCTATACGTCATACATCTTTGTTCTAATATTTTCGCCACCTAAAATTTCTTAAAGGTCAGTCCTGGGACTTCCTTTGGTACTTCCTGGTCCATTTCTCAGGGGAGTTAGTCAAGCAAGAAGTCAGTGAGCACTTTCCTATCTATCTTTGGAGTGAACCAGACTTACTCCATTTTGTTGAGGGCTTGCGGCCCAGAAATTTGCCAGGAGTTAACTGGTATTTTTCTACTTTAGCATAGGCCTAACATATAGAATAATTTTTCATAAGTAAATAATGAAATGAATTTTATAGTGTACATAGAATTCTAATTTTTTTTTTTTTGAGACAGGGTCTCACTCTTGTTACCTAGGCTAGAGTGCTGTGGCATCATAGCTCACAGAAACATCAAACACCTGGGTTCAATCATTTTTCCTGCCTCAGCTGGCTGAGTGGCTGGGACTACAGGTGGCTGTCACCATGCCTGGCTAGTTTTTCTATTTTTAGTATGACAGGATCTCACTGTTGCTCAGGCTGTTCTTGAACTTCTGAGCTCAAACTACTCGCCTCGGCCTCCCAGAGTGCTGGGAGTAGAAGTGTGAGCCACCGTGCCTGGCCTTACATTCTAATTTTTAAAAAGTCCTTAATAAAGAGGAATAGTTTTAGGTTCAAACTTCTTATAGCTTTATCTATTTGAAGATTCTGTGAGGCAGACACTTGGTTAGTATGCGTCCTCAGAGGACTGAGATCTCAACATAACCAAGTCAGTTCAACAAATAAACGCTGAGCACCTTGTATGGATGGAAAAGCTTAGCGCTGGGCAGTGAATGATAAATTTTTCTTGTCCTCTAGAAGCTTTATGTTGGGTAGGTGAAGCAGTTAAGTAAATGGTATTTAAAAGCGATATGGTACATTAACTACTGTAATCAAGTAATACAGAAGTCCGTAAGAAGTTACCCAATCCAAACTTGGGGGGGGGGGTATTGATAGAGACATCTCCAGATCTGCAGAGCAAAGGAGAAGGGCCACATGGAGGTGGTGGTACCTACACGTGCATGTGGGGGTGGGGCAGGAGTCAGGTGTGTGTGGGAAGGAGTATGTTGAGCACACAGGAAATACAGGTAAAAAGTCTGAGGGTAAAAGGACATCAGTAAATCTTCAAGTAGTTCAGGGAGCCTGAAACTAGACTGCAAGTGGTCAGAAGACGGGAGGGTGGGGGGGAAATGAGCACCAGCAAATAGAGTCTGAAGGACAATGTGAACATTATCCTGAGAACAATGGGAAAAAGCATCAAAAGTATTAAGCATCAGAGTGGTGTCATAAAGCTTTCTTTTTAGAAAAAAATCTGAAATGTTTGCTATGTAGGATGAATTCTGGGGGACCACACTGGTGGCAGGATGATCAGATCAAAGTCCTCCGCATTAAAGATACTGATGACCTGAACTGAGTTATGGTGGGGACAGAGACAACAGAGAGAAGGTTGTGGACGGGAGAGACCACTGGGGTGCGGTCTGACCGTGCGTGTTTGGATGTAGGCAACGAGTAAGGGGAAGAGCGAAGCTGAACGCTCAGATTTCATGCTTGTGAGGCTGGGTAACCGGCTGCATCTGTTAACAAGAAGGGACCCAGGGAAGGAAGGAACAGTTTGGGGAGCAGAGGAATTCAGTTTGAGACATGCTGAGATTGGGTATATGTAGGATAACGAACGGAAAATGACAAATAGGAAGTAGCCTACATGGTTCTACAGGAAGGATAAAAATCTGGGCTAGAGAGAGGCTTGGGCAGGTGGATGCAGTGAGATTGCTTTGGAAGAAGAAATTATTGGCAAGAGAATGAAGATGTGATCAAATCTTTGCTATTTATTTACAAAATAAAATGAGGACAATAATCTCTGTAGTAATTCCTCAGAACACCAGGCTGGGGGGTTGGCTGTCTGCTGCACAGAAGTCTGTACAGACACTGCTGTAACTTGACCGTACAAGCTCCCTGACGGTGCAGATGTTAAAATCCCAACACCCAAAGTGAAGATAACAGGAGGTGAGAAATATGGGAGGTGCTGCGTCATGAGTGGAGCCCTCATGAAGAAAAGTGGCCCAGGACACAGACAGAAGTCACCACCTATAAAGAAGGAAATCGGCCCTCACCACACGGGAAATCTGCTGGCGACTTGATCTTGGAATTCCCAGCCTCCAGAACTGTGAGAAATAAATTCTGTTGTTTATAAACTGCTCAGCCTATGATATTTTATTATAGAAGCTGAGCTGCACTAAGACAGGTGTTTGAAGAGCAAAGGACGCTCTCAGCAGGACATCCCGACCCTGCCCCCCACGGAGTGGGTGCACGTGCTTCTCAGCTTTCCCCAGTTCCTCACAGTGCAGCTGCCCTGGCTGTGGTGATGGAGCTTTGCCTGTCCAGAATGAGGTCCTGCAGAAAGCCATAAAAGTAGGAACTTACCACATCTCTTCCACCCCCAAATAGTCACCCCCAACTGCCAGTATAACTAGTCTGTAAGGCTGCAAAAACTGCCTTTGGCAAACTTATTTCCTGGACAGAGCCAGCATAGATTCCAGGTCTGATTCTTTCCCGTGTCCCTGGTGGTAGCTGCGATGTGGTCCCAGGTTTTAGAATAATGACTAAGCGTCTCATATGAGTAGTTTCATTGTAATGATGAACAGTGAAAAATGGGTAGAGATCTAGAGATCTGGAAGCCTCACTTAGTGTGGAAGGCTTGACTGAGGCCCTCAACACCTCCTTTGCAGAGCAGTTTTGAGAATTAGGTGATGTAAGGAATCAATTTGTGAACTAAAGTAAAATCTTCAGGCTCCCCATAGGCAGCTGGCTGACTGGCCCTCTGTCTTGGCCAAGAGGATCCCTAAACTGAGCTGCTGGCCGTGAGAAAGGAACTCAGACAGGCCTCATCATACTCCCTCCCCTTCCTAGAGACCCCTCTGTGACTCACTAACAGGCCTAAGACTAGGCAAGACAGACCTACCCGCAGGTCCTCCATACACACAACAAACCCCTTGTCTCTTCCTACTTTTGTCTTTAATTAACAGACCTTTTATCTTAAGCATTCCTTTTCTCTGACTCCTGGTCTTTGAGCCAATTGTCAGCTAAAGGATCTTTAAACCCACCTGTTGTAACCTGTAAGCCCACCCAACTTCCAGGCGTCCCATCTTTTGGGGTCAAACCAATGTATGTTTTCCACATACTGATTTATGAGCTCATCTGTAATTCTTATCTCCCTTAAATGTATAAAACCAAATGGTAAGTGCATCACAGCAGGTCCACTCTCTCTAGGTTTCTTGGGTGTGGTTCTGGGTCATGGTCCACAAATTTCACTCAGAATAAACCTCCTTAAATTATTTTACTGACTATGGCTTCTTTTTTGTCGACAAATTAAATATTGTAAATACTTAATACAGTGCTTGGCATCAGCTTATAACTCGATAAATGTTAGTTGCTACTCCTGTTAATTGCTGTTATTTACTTGTTACTGCTGTTACTGTAACAACTGCTATTGCAAAAGAAGTGAAGACGAGAGGGGCTGCTATTTGGAGAAAGATGGGGGATCTGTAAGTCGTGATGCGGCTGATAACAGAATGGGCGTGATGAATGAGAACATTGGAGGGCATATTGCAGTTAGCGAGGGGAGAATTTGAACGTAATGTTTAAGAGATGGAATAGTTCCAAGTAATAACAGAAATAGAGAGCTCTAGGGTGGGTGTGGGGGTAATGTGGAAGGGGACATGCGAGAGGAAGGTCATTAGCACCAAGCAGGCCATGTCATTGGCTGGAGGTCATCTGGGCATCCCCAAGGCTTTAGAGCTCTCCCCAGATGACAGCATGACATGGATTACAGAAGGCAACTGTTGAGTGCTGCTGTCTTTAATAAAGAAGGAAATACCTGAATCTCTGTTGCTGGGGTCTCCATGCTGTGAGTGTCTCTGGGTGCTGTGGTTTTTGCAGAAATATTCTGTGCCTCATTTTGACCCTTGTCAGAGCTCTCTCTACCCTCTAAGTCCTGGGGGTGACTTTAAGGCAGCAGTTACTGGAGAGCTGACAGGTGCAGTCAGGCCTGAGCTGGCCATTTGAGGGACCCTTGGGGGGGTGTTTCCGTACTTGCACCCAGGCAAACCGCCCTGGTTGCCGAAGAAAGCCGCCTAAGGAGTAACTTGACCGATCACGGAATCTGTTCTCATTCTCATTTAGAATGCAGGGACTCGGGTGGTGACTCATCCTTTGAAAAGCTCACATTAAGGAGTGGTGATCTCAGCAGTGACTCACTGATGGAGCTGCAGAGTGAGTCACCTCCTTTATGTGTGTCCTTGGAGGCACCAGGATCAGAGGCTGTTCTTCTGAAGAGCCCATCACTTTCAAGGAAAGACACTGGGCCCTTCTGTGGTGGTATTTTAGTAACTACACAGAGTCAGTCAGTGCATTGTTTTTTTTTTAACAAGGTTATTTCCTTTAGTTCATTTTATTCCCATCTCCAATCCATAAAATGCCCTTGTGCTGTAATGACTCACAGCTAATAAACCAGAGGACTCGGTGGTGCTTTCAGACCACAGGTGAGCACATGTCCAGGCATTTGCTGCGGTATCGCAATTCTGTCGTCTATTATCAAGGGGTGCACTTTTTCTTAGAAGAAAAATGGGGCTTCAATTACTTTTATATGACAGTTAGAGGAAATACTAGTTTAAAAAGTAGTTAAAGTGAAGAGGACTCTGGGCGCTGCCTGTGGCTCTGTGGGCAGGGTGCCGGTCCCATATACCGCGGGTGGCGGGTTCAAACCCGGTCTTGGCCAAACTGCAACAAGAAATAGCCAGGTGTTGTGGTGGGCACCTGTGGTCCCAGCTACTCGGGTAGCAGGACCTTTGTTCCAGGGCTGCACAAAGGCAGGACCTTTGTTCCAGGGCTGCACAGAGGCTGAGGCAAGAGAATTGGCTAAGCCCAAGAGCTGGAGGTTGCTGTGAGCTGTGATGACACAGCATTCTACCGAGGGCAACAGTAAGACTCTGTCTCTTAAAAAAAAAAAAAAAGAAGAGGAAGAGGAAGAGGACTTCTACTGTGACAGATAAACCCGGAAATTCTTCTATACTGATACTGTTTGGAAATAAAAATAGATTACCAAAAGATCTACTTGAAATGGTGAGGCTGTATAATTTGAATGGATCAGTTATTTTTGCACCTATTGTGGGCCCAACCACTATGCTGACCTCCCACCGTGAGGCAGAAGCTCCTCCTGTGAGCTTCCCTAGAACCTTGTTCAACACCCCATCCTCGGTCAGACCTTGTCTGACACAATGATTTTTCTTTTTCTATAAACAAAGCACTTTAGTTATTTCATATATCCTAAAATAGATAATACAGTCACCAGGTGAATCCATATTTATGTTTTCCTATTTTCAAACTGTAGGATAATTATAAGTAATCCACCAATCTCTTTCCCGCCCAATATACACGAGGGCTGGGGAGGATGCTCGTGGCAGAAAAATTGGGTTGAAAGGAGCTAATAACACCATGCTCTTACCAATCCCAGCGCCCTCCAGTACATCTGCCACCCTGTCCCACGTTTATAAGGCTTCTAACTAACGAAATCTCATTCTAGGAGCTGGTTGAAACACTAAACATGTGATAACTCCTTTAGTCTTTAGGATAACCTCAGATGGCAAGTTCTTACTATTATTATCCCTGTTTTTATACAGAGTGTTCTGCAGCGAAAATCTCGTCTCGGTACTCAAATGACATGACATTGTCATCTACAAAGTTCACACTCGAGAACCGCATGCTTGAGTTCCACCAGAAACATCTCAATATTGTAAGTAAGTTTGCAGTTTTGTTCTGGGTTGTGCTCATAGCCATCCTGGGCCTCAGGTGTTCCCTGGCCACAGGTTGGGCACCCCCGAGAAGGGATGCTGTGGTGTGAATGTTAGTCTCAATCTGAATGGCTGAGAGAGTTCTGCAGGGAAAATCTCTTCTCAGTACTCAAATCCTCGACAGCTCAAAATAAAAATGAGTGCTATGCCATTTGCTCTAAGCTACTTTTACTTTGCTAATGTCGGGCAAATTCATTTTCTCCAGGGAAAGCACATGGTTTAGTACTTGAGTGAAAACTTTTCAAAGTAATCAAGATGCAGATTATACTAGACCACGTGTCATTCTCACAGATAGTTGATGAATATCCACTGGGTATGTTTAAACGTGCTGGGCATTCTGTACATTTTGAGTTTCTAGAGATGTGAGAACAATGGACCGGTATGTTTCATTATTTTTATTAATTGGAGTAACAAAGTAAGGATCAGATGAGAAAAAAGATGAGAAGAACAAACAGGATTTGCCTTGCCCACCTCATGGCATTTTTTGAGAATCCAATGCTTTTTTTCAAATGGTAAAGGGCTTGGGGACATCGCAGGCCTTTCCTTTCCAGTGGCTTCTAGTCCCTGGGAGGCAGGACCTTTGTTCCAGGGCTGCACAATTGATTTTTTCTGGTGGTGATGCTTCAGGGATGGCGTTTCTTCACAGCATCTCTTCCTTCAGATACCCATAACTTCCCCTTTTTTCCTTTTTCTTTCTTGCTCTTTTAAGAAGAGAATCACTTTGTTGCCCTGGGTAGAGTGCCGTGGTGTCACAGCTCACAGCAACCTCAAACTCTTGGGCTCAAGTGATCTTCCATGGTGTCACAGCTCACAGCAACCTCAAACTCTTGGGCTCAAGTGATCTTCCGTGGTGTCACAGCTCACGGCAACCTCAAACTCTTGGGCTCAAGTGATCTTCCTGCCTCAGCCTCCTGAGAGCTGGGACTGCAGGTGCCCACCTTGATGCCCAGTTATTTTTAGAGATGGGGTCTTGCTCTGGCTCAGGGTGGTCTCCAATGCCTGAGCTCAGGTGATCCACCTGCTGTGGCCTCCCAGAGTGCTGGGATCACAGAGGTGAGCCCCAGTCCCTGGCATAACTTCCCCTCTGACTGTGGGAGACAGGGAGAACCCGACATGATTCATGACCCAGTTGGTGCTTTCCCCTTTTTTCTAAGAGGGCTCTCAAACTTTAGATTCTCTGTTTCAAAATCGCTTTGGGACAACTCCTAGGAACATTCTGTGCAGTGAGTCTGTGTTACGGAAACACTGTGAAGTAAGCACGTGGTCGTGAGCAGAGCTGTAGTCAAGGGATTCAGACTTTACTGGTAATAGTTTCCCAAGCAGCCTGCCTGCATGACGAAAACCAGCTTTCAGTACTGATTTCACAGAAGTAAGAGCGACCTCACGTCTTCCTTGGCATCTGTTCCTGATGTGTTTCTTTTCTTTTTTTCATTTTTATTGTTGAGGATTCATTGAGGGTATAAGAAACCAGGTTACACTGTTTGCATTTGTTAGGCAAAGTCCCTCCCTCTTGTGTTTCTTAAGTTTTTGATTTTTAAATTTTGCTGGAATCGGTCCATTTATTCCTCTCATAACTAAAAGTTACGTTACTGAAGTGAGTGCCCTGCATTAGGGTCCCTCTTAGTTTACCAAAATGTTTATATTTATCATTTCGTGTCTTGTACAGTAGTCTTGGGAGGCTGCTAGAGCAGGTGTCACCCCCCAACCCATGGACAAGCTGCAAATCAGAGTGTGCGTATAAGTGGCTCATGTGAGCTTGCATAGCGATGAGAAGCAGACCAGGGTAGAATCCAGGGTTTAGGACTGATTCTTCACACTCCGCTAAGTCACTTTGCAGGATGAAGTCATTGGTGGTAGTGACAGTCATAGACATCACCGTGAGCCTGCTGCATCATTGGTGGGTAGTAATAGTCACAGAGGTCACCGTGAACCTGCTACATCATTGGTGGGTAGTAACAGTCACAGATGTCACTGTGAGCCTGTCACATCATTGGGGGGTAGTAACAGTCACGGATGTCACCGTGAGCCTGCTGCATCATGGGTGGGTGGGTAGTGACAGTCACGGATGTCACCGTGAGCCTGCTGCATCATGGGTGGGTAGTGACAGTCAACAGATGTCACCGTGAGCCTGCTGCATCATGGGTGGGTAGTGACAGTCAACAGATGTCACCGTGAGCCTGCTGCATCACGGGTGGGTAGTGACAGTCACGGATGTCACCGTGAGCCTGCTGCATCACGGG